>ML803142.1:57602-98629 GCA_009831015.1 Picea engelmannii
GGTACCACTTCATACGATCCGCCTTGGAAGATGGACAATTGAAGATGGAAAAGATACACACTAGCCAGAATCCCGCAGACATGTTAACAAAGGGAGTAACCAGGGAGAAACTGAGTTCTTGCTCAGTTTCAGTTGGTCTTCAATAATGAATATGAAGATGAGAAATTTGTCAGGTCTAAGAAGGTTCAGAGTCCAGCATATACAACAGTGGTGGAGTTGTTGAGATTAGTCTCCAAGTGGGAGATTGTTGGTTGTGGAGCCTGATTATCTTCCTGATTTATAGGTCTTTTACTTTCAGCTGTGTTTATACCCCATGAAGTATTTACACCCCAGAAGTATGTACACTCTTCCATGCGGGGGAGTGCAGAGGGGGGGTACCCTCTCTGCGGGTTCCGGGGGGCCTATCCACCCGGCTGGGGGGTCTGGGGGCAAGCGATCCCCCAGCAGGGGTTCGGGGGCGAAGCCCCAGAAGAAAAAAATGCCTTATAAAAGTATATTGTAATTTCATTGTAAATCTGGACCGTTCATTATAAGGTTGCAGATCTAACGGTAGAGATTATGTTAGGGTTTTTTTTTTCCCTAGAAGGCAACCCTCTTTTATGAGGGAAATGTATTGNGTTGGATAATAATAAAGGAAGGACCTGACAATTTCTCTGGTGGACGTAGCCCACACTAGGTGAACCATGTAAATCTGTGTCTCTCTTGTATTGTGTGTCTTCTGTGTTTTGTTTATGCATTTGTTTTATTTTATTGCTCCGCGGTCCTGTTTTTCTAACATGAAGTGAGGTGCAACTTGTCTTGTCATCATTTATGCTTGCAACATATAAGTATCTGAATTTATTTCTCTCATCATCTCCATTGTTCTACAATCTTTATCATCATGACCCACTGACTTGAAAAAATTGCAGTATGAACTTTTGGGTATTGTCTTATACTTCTGCATCATTGGACAATGATATGGATCATGCCCATGCATTTTACAAATCTCGCACCATGGTCCTCTTGTTGGAAAATGATTTGGTACTCTTGTTTCCATATACTGCATGAAAGTTGGACATTCGTTCTTATGGTTTCCTTATGTCCTGCATGTGGTACACCAAACAACTTCTCTTTTCTCTTTTCCCTTATTCTGGTTAAGTTGAAATGTTAGGTTCTTCAAATCCTCCTTCAACTCCTCTATTGCTGGATCTATCTTCTGATACTAGTTCTCTTCCAGTTGTAAGGCTTCCTGTAGAGCCTCTGCCTGAGTTTGGAACTTCTGATGTCTTAATGGGTATTTCAAATGTGGTAACAGTGAGTTCACAAATTAGTTCCTATGTTGCATGTCAGTAATTGCATACTTCAACTTACCTTTCAAACGTTTGAACCTCTAATCAATCTCCCAAATAGACTTACCTGGATTTTTCCTGATTTCAATCATTTCATTCATGTACTAATCTTCTGAGCTGGGTTTCTGAAATTTGTTTATTAGTAGTTTTTTCACGTCTGTAATAATCCTTGTTACGCCTGGTGGACTGTTTACATGTAGGCTAATGTACCAGTCCAATGCACGGTCTATTAGCGTGATATCTAACTGAACAAGTTTTGTATCCTCATCTGTGATCTGCTTTTCTTCCCAGATCTTCTTACAGATGAATAAGTTATTTTTAGGGTCCTCTGATGCCTCTCCCTAAAATTATGGTAATATAATTGTGGGATCATGTCCTGCTATTTTGAATTGTGTTGAAATACTACCTCCACGCGGTGTAGATATTTGATTATTTCTTCATGATTTGACTCTGCCAATTGATGCTCCTTGATTGGATCCTTTCCTTGTTTTTTTTGTTCCAGTAAAATCTGGTTGTCTAAATGATGGTGTTCTTTCTGGTGTAGTAGTCACACATGGGGTTGTAGGTTCCACATTGATGGTGATATGGATTGGATTTCTTCCTTCTTTCCCTAACCTTGGACCTCATGTTTTCCTTTCATATGTTGCATGTAAGATTTACTAAATCTTATCCACAGCTCGAAGATCCTCTACCTCTTCCTCATCACTTGTGAAGCCCTCTTTATCAATTATGGCTCTCTTCTTGTTATTCATCTTATATTGGTAGGGTTCTCCACTCTTATGCTATTATCTACTTTAACTGGTCTTCTTCCATCATAATCGGGTCCATGGCCTCCTTCTTCTTTCTCTTATCCATCTCTTCCTCCATTTCTCCACCTCATGTCAGTACTTCCCCCCTCCCCCCATGCATGCAGGGAAGTTTATTTGTTTGATTCCATGGTCATCACATCATTTTTATACAGTAAAATATTTATTGAAGTATACAATGATATGATATACCTACCTCTGGGTCCTTTTATAAAATCCTACTCTGTTGCATTGTAAGACTTCTCGGTATCTACTGCAAATTTGGTGATAAACCTTACAACAATACTGTCTAACTAGAAATCTACTGCACATGTAAATTTGTTATTGACTTGTTGTAATTGCGTGATCTCCATAGGATTCCACTCCAACTGTCTGATTTGATTTTTAGGGTGGTTGTATTTTAACCTCAATAACCACTCCTGCAACAAATGCGGGAAATGAAAGGAAAATACCTCATGCAAGTCGTTAAACACGTATTTGTCAAGATATTTACACGATGTTAACTTAAGGTTTATGTTATCCTTCTGTGCAAACTCAAGTTCCTTTGTTTTCAACCATCTTTCAGTCTCCACCTTAGTTGGATTCCATGGCCTAAACATTCCCTTCTATACCTTCATTCTTCATGTGTTTCTTCCATGGATCCCGTCCACTCAATCCTATGCAATTACAGTTGGAAACATAACCATTTGTTGGTTATATCTCTCTTTCTCTTCTTGGGCTGAACTAGGTTCGGATCTCAATTGGTTTCCAGCAAAACCCTCTAAAACTATCAACCCTCCTGGTAAACCAGAAGGCAACGCTGCACATAGAGTGCACTATGCAGTATCACCCGAGATAACTTTACGGGTGATTGCAATACCTAGGTGTTTGCAGTATAGGAATGAGTGGGGGTCTGAGAGTGTATTATATCTTTCTTTATGTATTAAACTTGTTATTGATTCAAGTATTTCTAAGATTCCTTCATCTATTGCCTTATGCATGCATGCTAATACATCTAGCTTAACCATTCATTCATAAACTAATCATTGAAAAACAATAAACATTCAATAAACATTACATAGAACTCAATTTTTACTGTGGTTCACCCCCTCCTGGGCTACGTTTACAAAGATTTGGATTCTTTGCTCTTTTATTAAGTCTGCTACAAAATATGGCATTGCACATATTACATCTTCAATCATACAATCATGATGAGGTTAAGGAACCTCTGTGAGGCAGACTAGCTCACACCAGTCTCCTCATCCTATGAACTAACCCTCAAAATATAGCTTACTCAACTCTTCTACAACCTTATTACAATAATAACCGAACACCTTTAACAACGAAATACAACAACTGGACCCTCGAACCCCTTTTCCTAGACCTCCTAGGTTCTTATTTATACTATTTTACAGGCTTATAGTCGTTACGACCTTTGTCAAAAACCCTAACCCTATCATGGTTAGGATTTCCTTCCTTCTCGCCATGTTTCTTCTCCTCTTTCATGCTGTTTTTCCTTCTTTTTCTGCATGTTTCTTTCTTTCCATCTATTGCACGCGCTCCAAAATTAGGTCTTTCCCAAAATTAAACTTTTCTCCAATAATATGCTTGTGCCCAAAATAGCCTTTCTTCTCAAAATAGGCATGTGCCCAACAACTACCACCATGATGATTGACTTGTTGCCTACTTTTGGGAGTCCCACTATAAAATCCATAGAGATGGAATACCATATATGTGTTGGGATCAGTAGTGGTTGAAATTCCATTGGCATATTACTATCACACCCATTGTTTCTTTGGAAAGTATCACAGGTTGTGTCAATATCCTAGATGTTTATTTTCATGCCTTCTCAAAGGAATGAGAGATAGTTCTTTCATAGGTTTTATAAAAGCTAGAGTGACCTATTATTGGTTATGAATGAAATTCCTTTAAGACCCTTTGTTTTAAAGTAGAATTATTTACTACAAAAATGTGTTCTTTATACCTCAATGTATTTTTCTGCCACATATACCCTTAGGAGGGTTGGGATCTTCCAGAAACCTTTCGATGAGTTGAACGATAGTGTCATTTTCCAATCATTATTGATGATATTCCTTAATCCACCTTGGAATGGGTAAAGATACTGGAAAGATGGATCCATCCTCCTAAAATTACCTAGATAAAGCATCAATCATAACATTTTTTTACCCTTCTTATAGTTAATCTCATAATCGTACCCCAACATCTTAGTGACCCACTTATGTTGCTCTAGTGATGATAACTTCTTTTTATATAAAGTAATTCAAATTATGATGGTTAATATTGATCTAGAAATGCCACCCTATGAGATATGGACATTAGACACTAGGTCTTCAGTGCATTAATTATCATCGTCATCGCTTTCGCATATGTGGATTTACCCAAATTATTGTCACACAAATGATAATTGGTGAATGTCAAGGGGTGCCCTTCTTGCATTAAAACCATGCTAAGAGTTTTACACGAGGAATCACATTCTAGGACACAATCTTAGTAAAATTTGGCACTACTAATATTAGAGTAGTGCACATGGAATCCTTTAAAGCTGAGAAGGCTTGCTTAGCTACCTCACTCCATATAAAGGCATTCTTTTTTAGAAAGGTTGTTAAGGGAGGTACAATTTTTTGCAACTTCCTGTAGTAGTTGGTAAATCTTAAGAACCCACACGGTCTCTTCAAGGTCTTGGTCCAGGGACACTCTTGCATAGCAACACATTTCTTTTGATCTACTCATATGCCATCTTAATTGATAATGTACCCCACGTATTCAACCTTGGGAGCCCCAAAAGAACATTTGGAGCATTTCAAGAATAGTATGTGGTCTCAAAGGAGTTTCAAGGCTCTATGAACATGCTCTATGTGGGAATCCTAGGTTTTGTTGTAGATCAAGGTATCATCAAAGAATACCAGCGCAAAACTGCATAAAAAGGGTCAAATTTTTTTGTTCATGATGCTTTGAAAGGTGGATGGAGCATTGGAAAGGCCGAAGGGAATCACTAAAAATTCATAATGACCCTCATGTGTATATAAGGTTGTCTTTGGGATTCCTTCCTCTTTCATCCATATTTGGTGGTAGTTGGAACATAGGTCAAGTTTGGTGAAAAACTTAGCCTTGGGGATGTGAAATTTTCTTGTGAAGGTTAATTTATTAAGAGATATGAAATTAGGAAACATGTATTGATACCTTCCTTCTTTAATACCATGACCATTATTAATGAGTAGGGACTGGTATTGAGATGAATGAATCCACCCTTCAATAGTTCCCTAATGATCTTTCAAATTTCACTTTTATGTGAAAATGGATGCCTATAAGGATGCACATTAGGTGGTAGACTACTAGGAATCAGTGGAATACCATAGTCATGCTCTGTTCATGAAGGTGGTAAGCTTTGGGGAATTTCAAATACCTATTGATATCTAGAGAGGACCAACTACAAATCAGGGTGAATCTCTTGTGGGGGGTGTTCATTACTTGTACGACATTCAACTATGAAATAATGCATGAGTGGCCTTTCTTCAATAACTTCTCCATGTGATGATAAGTGATAATTTCAAGAAAATTATATGTAATATCTTTGAGGATATTCTTGTGCCCTTCCTTAGTGAAGCTCATATATAAATCCTTGAAATCCATGGTGATAATTCCCAAAGTGCATAGTCATTCCTCCCCAAGAACTAGATCACAACCACCCATGTCAATAGAAAACATGTGGGTTTTGAGATGATACTCACCCATTTGGAGTTTCACATTTTCACATCGGCTACCACATTTCATTATACCACCATTGGAAATCATAATTTCAAAATCAGGTATAGGAAAAACATAACAATGGGTTTCCATGGCCACTCTCCTTTGAATAAAATTGTGGGTGCTACAATTGTCAATCAATACAATAACTTTGTGATGATTTATATAACCAATCAAATTCAATGTTTGGGGTGACAAGAAACTAGATAAGGCACAGAGATAAATTTGGTGTTCCTTGCAAGGAGATTGAAAAGTGTTTTCCTTATCTGCTAGAGGGGTGGCATCATCCAAATCTATTTGAGTGTCTTCATTGGATGTGTCTTGTGCGTGTTCTTATGGGGATACATCCATTTCAAATAATTTCTTCTCTTTACATTTGTTCCCTTTGAAATATTTAACATCATAATTATAGTAAAGGAAGAGGCATTGGCGTTCTACCTTCTCTTCTTGAGATACCTTGTGGATTCTCATTGGATACAAGTGGGAGGGGATGGGGGTAGTTTCCATAATGGGGCTAGGGAAAGTAGTGAATAAAGGTATCTCGGTTTAGGTTTTGATCACCATCTCAACTTCTTTATCTCTATCACAAGATTCCAACCATTTTTTTGGGCATTGCATTATGATGTGTACTCTAATTGCCTCCTTGAGACCATTTGTGAAACATTCTTTAAACAATGAATCATATAGGCCCTTTGTGTAGATTTCCAATTGCTTAAAGGTAGAAATATAACCAATAATTCTATTGGTTTGGTGTAATTTTGTCAATCATCCCAAATAGTAAGTGTCATGTTCAAAATGAGCATAAATGACCTACATAAACTGGGTTCGGGATAGATATCCTCCATAAGTTTTCTTATTCCATTGCCACCACTATCAATGTTCTAAATACAAATTTAAGGCCTCAACTTTTAGTTCCTATAGGTCATCGGTAATTCCATGGAGAGAGAAATAGTGTTCCATTTGGATAAAAACCACCCCAAATTATTAGAACCATCAAAATTGTTTATGTCTACCTTTAGAAATTAGTGTCATGAATTGTGATCCTAAAAGTGTGGTTGGGGGTTATCTATAAAGAGTGTGTGAGTGGATTACACATCATTGGATAAATGTTTGGATTTGGTATATTTATACCCAAGTAGGAACTTAACACCTCCAACACTAGGCCTTCTCTATTCATTGTGATAGTCATAACTTTGAGTGAAGACTCAATGATAGAAACCCTAACTTCAAGAGGTTGTTTATGAGAGGGTGGTGCCTAGTTTTGGCTCTTTTTGTTTTCCATGTTGCAAGTCTACACCATGATACCATCTAATATTTTTTCAAAGTGTTATTCCCCACTTATCTCATTGTGATCAATGGCTTGAAAGGAGTTTGTTTAGATATACAATGAATCATTGTATTGTCAGGTCTACACAAAAAGGGATACTTAACATTAGGGGAATTTTGAGGGGAAAAATGAGCTTCAAAACAAAAAATGTACTATCAAAATCAATTTTAAAATAACCAATAGGATTCAATTTGATCATTTATGTTATAACTTTATTTAAATTTGATAAATTTTGATAAAGTTAGTAGTGTTAGTTGGTATTTATTAGGCAATAGTTTTATAAATAGGTTAAATTTGAATTATTTAAATTTTGAATAAAATTAATAAAAAAATTATATTATATATCCATTTTAACTTATTTTAATAATTTTTCCTTTTGAATAAATGAAGATTAGATCGAGCTTATTCAACGGTCTAGATTTGATCGGGTGTAAGATCAATGACCCATATCTAATTTCATCCCCTAAAGTGCATCGAACACCAGTCCACTGAGAGTTGACTTGGATGAGTTTTTATCACTTATTCATTCTGGTATGGTTTCATCGAGTCACCAGGACCACCAACCATCGACATATCATGATCCAACTTCAGCCAAAACACTTTGCTGTGTTGTTTCCATTGGGACCAATCAATCACTAAGACACTAGGCTATCCACACATAAGACCACCGAGGAGTTCCAGCCACCAGACATCGGTCTAACCAAGCCACCAGACCAACCGGCCATCGGTAAACCAAAATTATGATAGATCAAGTACCACCAAGCATCGATCCATCTAGACAATGTGTTGTCGGGAGTTTATTTGCACTAGGACCACCAGAGTACTAGGACCATCGGATTACCGAGACATTTGAATACTACAACACCGAGGAATGTACATCACTAGAGCATGAAGGCCATGGGTCAACAGAAGTGATTTTGTCAAACATTATTTCTGATATAACTAATACTTGATAGTCTTTGCCTGACAACATTGCGTCATGTCCCATATCAGATACCAGACTCTTGTTTAACAGTTATGTTATGGCCTTACCTTATACCTAATATCTTATATACATGATACTTGAACTTCTGATATTGGATATCAGACTCATCTTGAATCCAAACTCTCATAAATTTTTCGATGTCCCAATATCCAGTAAATTGGGCTCCACAACTAAAATTTTACACTTTGCGCAGAGTTCTCTAACTCACATGTTCACATTCAAACTATGTAGGAGTACCTTTGCATTATAAAATCATTCAAAATGGATATCACGATAAATGTGGGATTAAACTTTATCGTGAAAATCAATTGTCAATATTTCTTGTTGAGATTCACCCAACGGTTGCTGAGTTTTATGGCTTCTGCGGAGTTAATTTTGGGTATCCAACAAACAAGAATTCAACAGGAAATGTTGAAGGTCAAATAGTTTTCATAGCTAGATGCATTGAGATATGATACGAGGTGGTGTAATGAGCTTAGAGTGAGGGATATATGGCAGTGTATGTGGCATAACTAGCAAATATTATCGCAACACATTTCTATTTTAAAGGTTGGGACAACGCACCCATTGAGGGGTCGAACCATCCTTCATCCTGATCCAAAATCTATTTTCAAAAAAAGTTGCATATTCGATGACATGGCTTCAGTACTTGAGAGGCATAAAAAGCATCAGTTTAATACTTGGTAAAGGGGGGGGAGAGGTTAGGAATTTTGGCAACAAAGTCTGCATTCTTTGTAATAAAACCTTAGGTTTTTCTCTGTAAAATTATCAGACTAAGGGAATCATCTATTGGATTCACCTCTTATTTATTCAGAGCCTCATTTCTCTTTCTATTTTTTGAGTTAGTCTTCTTTAAATCCATCTCTATTCTATATTCTATTTTCATAATTTGCAGTCAGATCATATATATTGAAAACAATAATTTAGTACGACCACCACTATTGTTAATTATTTGAAGAGATTGCATAATGTAATTTGCAGGCTAGATTTATGGGAGTTGGAGATAATAAAATATATCTTTTGTTACATCTGAGCTTTATCATATTTATTTTGCATAAAATGTTTATGCAAATAAAGAGTTTCATATTATAGGAATTTGAGTCCATTTCAACCCTATTTTTTGTTCCTTCAATAAATACATTTTCATACACCTACAAGTTATTTTATAAGTGTAATAATGTTGAATTCATTATCAAATTAAAATTTTGCATTTATTCATTTGTTGGATTCATTATTTAGATGCCCAATAAAACATCTTTCTTCATCTCAATTTGGCAATGACTTCCTTTCTCATTGCTAGGACTGAGATTAATTGTTTTCCTCTTTTCTTCCACCTATCATTACCATCTATTGTGATTTGTTGAATGAGAATCCATGCCCAATGGAAATTCTTTCAGTATGAGAGGTTTACAATGTTTTTATCTAGTCTTCTATCATTATTGTCCTCAACCATGTTATCATTTTTCCTTATTTATTTAAATATGACATTCTAACCTTAATATTGAAGACTTGCTGCTTAGTGACAATAAGAAAACAATTGTCTTAAATCATATGTGGGAGTCCCTCTGCTCCAAGAGTCAATTTGTGGTATGAAGTAGGTTTTAATATGCCTTGACATAGTTCCTAAGCAGCTGGGAACATCTCAAGGTTACAACATATTTTTGGCGTCATTGTTAAGGAACGAAGGTTCAAAAAATTTTTCATGGGATATGATAAAGATTAATTCTGATTCTTGAAGGTGAACAAGGGTTAGACACAGGCTATCCGATTATTCACATCACAACTCCACTGTGATTCCACTGGAAACTCCATTGGTTTTGAAATTTTGAGTTCATTTGCTGCTAAGATAGCTACAAGGTATGATCCATTTGATTTTTCAAATATACCTAGCTTTCCTAATCTTATGCCTGATGCAGAAGTCTAGGAAGACTGTCTTCCTAGATTCAAAGAAGATGACGATGATAATCCATCTCAACGTTTAATAGAATTCTACTTATGTATGCATCGACTGGGTTATTTTCATGAATATGTTCTCATGAAAATGTTTATGATCTCTTTGAATGGAGATGCTTGACAATGGTACATAACTTTACCTACTTCTAGTATTTATTCATTGAAATATTTTCATGCAGTATTTCATTCTTATTGTATAAAGAAATTGAATACACATAATTAGGACAAGCACACAGGGGACAAGACAAGAGACACATAAGTGGCAGAAAAGGCCTCAAGCCATAATCTCTCACATTTTATTCATTTTAATGATACAATATATAATACATACATGAAACCACCTCAATTTCTCTCACATCATCACCTCATCGGTAGATAAGGCAGGAGGAGGCAAAGTAGGAATCTAGAAACATGCTTAGGATAATAACTATATCCTAGTATGTGAAATATACAAAGGTGGTATACTAGGAATTCATGATTGTATATGAGTAAGAGGATAACATTCCACCCCTCAATCATAATTCCAAACAATAATACCAGGAAAGCAGTAAGAATTGGTATATTTTCCAAGTCTTCATACTGAAACTTCTGAGATGAGCCTCAATGAAGAATTGCCTGAAAACATGCCAAATTTGGATGTTGAAAGCCTTGGAAAATATCATTGTGTAATCATGTGAGATAGAATACCTATAATTTGTTCACTAATTTGAACTCCAATATGATGAGAGTGAACCAAGAGAATTGAATCAGTCGCAAGTTTGACACGTCCCTGAAAAATGCCTGAAAACACCTAAAAACTCAATCAAATGCCAGGTTGCAATGCATAATGATCCAACTGTCCTCTGCTAGGTCAAATGACTATCCAGGTGAAAAAAATGTCCACGTCTTTTCTCTCAAAATCAACATCCATGTGTACGATTCAATTGCAATTCATTGAACATAAATATGCCAAAGTCTGCCATCTACAGACTGCAGTTGCCCATCTGGAAAATTTGATGCCCACCTGGCATATGGTTTGCTGAAACTTTCAGTATGACAACCATCTTCAATTCCATCATTAATTCCCCCTTTTGTTAGATGAAAGGAGAGATCACAAGTGGTTTCACAAACCATATTCACTTGATTTTTGAACCCCCCACCTTAAGGTGCATGAGAATTTTGTTCTACTGCAAGACATGTCTTTACTCAAGTTTGAATTCTTCGGTAACACTATAATATATGCTTGGTTGCTGATGACCATTGCCAAGGATCGATCCACTCATAGTGAATCTCCAATCTTATAGGTTTGTTCCTTTTGAAACATTTATCCGATGAATGATTCTTCTTGCCACAATGTTGGAAAATATGGAGATCAAAACACTAATTCTCCATGTGACTAACTCGATGGCAATGTTGGCATTTACCATTATGATGTTGAACTTGAACATGTGAAGTTCTTGACGGAATCCAACACTTTGGAACTAGATTGGTATGGAATAATTGAGAATATGAAATGTAACTTCCTTTTCATATCCAAGTCATGTTCTATGCTTATTGTTCATGATTACTTCCCAAGGTCTGATGATTGTCTTGGAAAGATAAATTTGAACCTGGTCATGCTGAACTTGGACAACTTCATCTTCATGTACATCTACATCTAAAGTTGGTTTACTAATTTTCTCGTGCACTGAATGTTGATCTGATTCACCATCATCATCAATATCATCATCATAGAGAGGGTTGGTATAAACAAAAACTAGTTCAAAACACTTCATTGGTTATTGGTTTTTTAGATTTATCACTTCATAATTCAGTAGTTGGGATTGTGCTTGAAGGATTCTAACTTTATATTGTATCACTTGCAAACACGTTAGCATTGATTAAAGAGTATCTTTGTGAAGTATGGTTGTATTATTTTCAATAGTTTTTATTAGAGTGTTCAGTAACTCTAATAATTCTAGATTTCACTCCATTTGAAGAACTAAAAGATGCCTCCTTGAACTTCACACTCACTCACTTGAACTTCACGCTCACTTGAACTCATTCGCTTGAACTTGCTTGCTTGAATTTGTTCACTTGAACTTCTCTTGCTTGTACTTCAAGATTACTTGTATGCTTGAATTCACTCGCTTGATTTTTCTTTCTTCCAAGAAGTTGAGGGTTTTTTATACTACCGAAAATGCACCCAAAATCATGATGATATTTTTGATGAAAAAAACCTTGTTATTCCATTTAAGATAGGTCTCGTTCGGCAAAATCAATTACAAATTCAATCACTCGATTATTTCCAAACTTGATTCAACTATTTCAATATGGACTCATAATATCAATGACGTAATCAAGTCCTGGGTGTCAGGTGCAACCAAGAATGCACCAGGAAAATTACAAATTCAACTTCACTTGATTTCAAAAAGACAAGTAAACTTAGAAAATGACTATTTGTAAGTTACAATTATTGTGGATTCAGAAATTGAATTAATCTTGAAACTTGACGGTGCTTTGATTCCAAGTCATGAACAATTTTTCTTTGATTACAAGCTTGATTTCTCTGTTATTTCAATGATTTGATAAAGAATTGTTGTTGAGAATTTGATATTGTTACAATTGTTTGATTACTTATGATTGATTATGCTTGAGCTTGTGTGTGTTACGTTAAATGTTAAAATTGCAATTGTGTTTATGTCAAAACTAGACAATAAACAACCATGAAAAATCACCATTATACACTACACAAGGTGTATTTAAAATCCCCTTATTCAATTTCAAACGGATCTAGGACACATCAACCATCAAACTAAATATTGTATTCAATTTTTTCACTTACAAAAGATATTGGACATCTCATACATCATCCTTAACTTACAAAAACTTGAGAATGTGGAGTTACAATGTAGTGAAGAAGTGAAGATGAGAAAAAAAAATAAATATCTTCCCTCTCAAGTGAAGAAAACAAGTCTTCCCAAGTCTCCCACTTTGTTTAATGGAAAACAAGTCATTCCTCATAACTCTCATCACATAAAGTGACGATATTATAAAATAGTACTTTTTACAATAACATGAATTTTACTTCATATTTAAATCTTTAAATCATACATCCAAATCTATGGATCATACTTTATGTGATTTCCTTAAAAAATAATTAACCTTACGTCACTCTTTTGAAAAGAGTTTTTACTTGGGATTTCAATGAGCTCTTCCTTGAGTAAGTATGGAAGATTAGGGAACTCATGGATTTAAAAATATCGAAGATGTTGTTGACTAAATTCGTTGAGGTTGCAGCACTGATTTCTCTCTTAGAAGGTCACGACCTTTAAGCGGAGAGCATTTTCTAATTGATACATTTTCTTCTTGCATATCCATTATTGGTTGTTGGGAAATATTACTTTCCAGTTGGAAAATGTGATGTGTGGTTCTCATGCAGATATAATTCCTCTTCATGTTCCTAATTATCAGAATCAAGATTATGTTGAGTAGATTAACATTTTTTTTTCTTGAAATTGATAAAAACATTCAAGCACTTATAGAAGTTTCAAGAAATCAACAAGAAGATATTGATGCTCAAACAAATTTTTCTATAGTTTAATCATTTTTTGAATTTTTAGTTCAAAAGAAAATACTTCAAAATCCAAATTTTGTATTTTGATATATTGGATTATTAAATGTTGCACCTCATGAAGATATGTTGACCTCTATTTTTGAAGATAAAGACGAGTGTTGTATTGAGCATATTCTTAATTCAGGTTGCTATGGAGGATTTTTTGTTTAAGTGTTTTTTCAAGAAAGTCAAGGATATAATTCTTCTATGACTTTTGCTAACAATGGAGGTCAAGGATATAATTCTTCTATGACTTTTTCTAACAATGGAGAGCAAGTCCAGATTTCAGTTCTAGCATGTGCAAAATGGATCAATTTATAATGTGTACGAGGATTATGATGAAGAGTTATAGACATATTCATTGTTGACATTTGTTCATAAAAGAAGAAGGTTGTATAATCTAGGAAAATAATCGGTAAGTGAAGTTGGTATGTCATCTTTTTCCTTCACTTTATTCACAACACAAATGTAATAGCCTTATCTCATTAACGAAGCAGTGGTCTCAGAAAGTAAAAACAACCATTTGAACTAAGTAGAAAGCTTTATGGATGATCAAGAGGTCATTTGTTATCATTATGAACATCACATGGCCTTCTCTTTGCAAGTTTTTTGCAGTAAAATTCTTTTACCTTTTGCAGAATGTGAATATGAATTCAATTTGTATGCAGAATTACAATTGTTCATACTGTATTTTATTTTGATGATTAAACGCAAAGAAAAGATTGTGCAAAAAATAAGATGCTTACATGGCTTCATTGAAAATACAATATTACCTTAGTGGAATCATTGAGTTATTTAGTGTAACGGTTAATTGTATATAAATAAGCTCATACTCAAGCATCTATTTTCAATTTGTAGTAGAACAATTTGTTTCCATATTGTAGTGTGAATGTATGATTTTAATAAGCTTGTTGGATTTGAAACTTGATTTACATAAGTTTCATTAATCCTCATGTTATCAAGAATGATCATCCAACTAAAGCATATTGGAAATTCTTCTTCTAAGGGTAATAAATTTCTTAAAACTTTAGTTGTTTTAAGTTTGAAAAATTCAAATCTAATTGTAGTTTAGTTAAGGTAAAGTGTTTCTTTTAAGTTTTTCTTATCAATTAAATTGTTTCTAATTTAGTGTATATAATTTTGTTTATATAAGTTATGATGTTTTAAACAAAATAAGATCATGTGTATAATTAATATTTCACTAATCTTAATAGAAATGATTGTTCTAACTCATAGTTAAGATTTTTGACATGTTATTATAACAAGAGCGGAGAATAATTTTATCATTTCTTCATAGATAAGTTGAAAATGTATGTTTTGGGTAATCATGCTCTAAGAAGAGGATTTCATGTCATCTTTTATAATTGATTGTTTTACTCAAGGTCTTCTATTTTAAAAGAATATATATATATATAATAATATGAAATCGGTTCATATGGAAATATAGAGTTGGGAGTGAGGAAATGAACATCTTTTATGAGTATACTTTATAACATAGACATTTCCAACTAGATTTCAAAAAATGGACATCATCCCTTAGTTTGCAAAACACATTGATTGCCCCCATCTCATATCAAATAAAGTTCAAATAAAAAGAGACGGTGAAAGGAAATTCAATTGAGAAATTGTTGGCGCAGACCATTTTGGGAAAAAAACGTTGTAAGTAATGAAGACAGTTAGGAAATGGACCAAAGAAGGAGCGCATGTTGGAAAACGGGGAAAAGCAGCGCTAGGAAACCTGAAAAGTCAAAGAAAGGAAGAAAGATGTGGATCAACAAGGAAAACGGTTGTATTTTGGACCAGCCGTGATTAGGGAGTTAGAAAGTGGACAACCCTAATCCACTTAGGTTTAGTGGGTTAGGGTTTTGGTCATTTTTGTAATGGGTAATTAACCCCTTTTTGTAATAGAAATATGTGGTTGTGAGATAGCGGATGGAATGATTATCATAGATAGAGAAGGACTGGTAGACTGAGAGATCTAGTATCAGTATTGAGATATAGTCAGAGAGGTATGAGAAAACAGACAGAGAGGTATGAGCAAACATATAGAGATATGCATTGTACTTGAGGGTAAGGTCACAAGCTATGGAGCTTAGTGCGATCTTGTCGGCTTCAAATGTAATGCACACAATGCTATAAACTTGATGAAGAATAATAAAATAGCGAAGAAATCCAGATCTTTATGGATGTAGCCCAGGGTGGTGAACCACGGTAATTTTATGTCTGTGTGTGGAATGTTTATAATATTTCTTGCTATTATTGGTTATGAATGGATTAATCTATCAGTAGTAAAAAGCAATGCACAATAGATTAGCCAGGATATTTACTGCAGAATAAATCTTAATTGAATGCAATTGATTACATAATGGTAGATCTAGATATAATGATGTGTTAGAATAATATATCTAATGTGTTTGAGGTAGAATGAATGTCTCCCATCCCCACAAAATCCTCCCTTCCAAGATTGTAGACATATGGGTCCTGCAGTCACCATAAGCCATCTTGGGTGAGACTGCATTGTGCACTCTATGCACAGTGTTTCCTTCTAGTCTCCAGAAGGGACGATGGTTTGCAAGGTTTTGTTGGAAACCTAAAGTAGAACTCGAGTCAACCCAAGAAATGTCCAACAAATGGTTTTGTTTTCGGCTAGAACCCAAAAGAACAGATTGGAAGGGACTTGCTAAGAAGAACAATGAAGAGAATGAAATATTAGAAGGGGATGTTCAAACCATGGAATCCAACTAAACAAGAGATTAAACAATGGTTGAAAATAAAAGAGCTCGAGTTTGCACAAAAAGACAATAGAAACCCTAAGTATACACCGCATCAATATTTGGAGAGGTATGTATTCACTGATCTTCATGAGTCATTTTTCTGTGAATTTCCACATTTGTTGCAGGAGTGGATACTAAGATTAAAATACAATAACCCAACCAATCAGATAATACCAATAGAGTGGAATATTGAGCATATTGCACATATACAAAAAGTCAACACCAAATTCATGTGCGCAGTCGATTTCTGGTTAGATAGCATTATTACAGGATTCATTACCAAGTTTGTAGTTGATACTACAAAATCATATGTTGTTGTAGAGCACGATTTTTTGAAAGGTCCAAGAGTAAGGCATATTATATCACTCTATACGTCAATCAATATTTTTTTGCATGATAAAGGTGTGATGACAATGGAGTCTGATAGCTAAATAACTATGCACGCATGGGGATATTGGGGGAAACACTAAGGACAATCTGAGACATGGAGAGGGATCTGGATAGAGGAAAGCAGAAGGAAGCAATGGACCCCATTATGATGGATGAAGAATAGATCAAGGAAATAATGGACAAAGTGGGAACGACACATAGCAGAAGACCCTACCAATATAATATTAATAGGAAAAATAGGGCAGTAGCCGAGTAGGAAGACTTGGAAAGTGATGAAGAAGAGATAGAGGATCTTCATGCTATGGAGCAGATTGGAGAAATCTTGTGCACCACATATGATAGAAAAACCATAGGTCAAGGGTCCTACGTAGAAGAAGGAACTCCATTCCATATCAGAATTAGTGTGGAACCCACAACCCCATGTGCGACTAACACATCCAGAAAGAGAGAATTGTTTAGAAAACCATCAATTAGTAGTAGAAGGAGTCCAATAAGTCAAGGGAATAGTGGAAATTCAAGTGGAAGTATGAGTTCAACGAACAATATTAAGTTATCTACACCGTGCTGAGGTAGTATCACAAATTTTACAATGGCAGGAACAAATTCAACTATTCGGTTACCATAATTTCTTGGAGAAGGGTCGAAGGACCCAAAGAATCATCTATTTATTTGTGAAAATATTTGGGCAGCTAAAAAATCACTGATGAAGACACAAAAGTGGCTCATCTTTCAATTACATTCAGAAACTGTGCACTGGACTGGTTTATGATCCTAGCAGTGAACAGTACACAAGGAGCACCTACAACCATCGTAGATGTAAAGAAGTCACTAATCAATGAATTCCAGTGACTAAGTTCAGAAGACCAATATATGAATGATATGATATAAATCAAATAGAATCCAAGAGAGTCAGTTTGGGAAATCGATCAGAAGTTCAAGTGACTAAAAGGTAAGTTGAAATATCCTATAACAGACATGCAACATAGGAAAATATTCATAAATTCATTATTGCCACATTTTAAATACCCATTGAGGAAACATAAGTTCTAGACTTAGGTCGAGGATCTGCAAGCAACCCTCCAACTAGAAGAGAATCAATATAAACATACAAATCTAGCTATAGAATAGCTGAGAGAGGATCTCAATAATCTGACATTTAAATTGAATCAAAACAAAGGAAACGAAAAGAGGGAAGCTTTCTGGTGTACCTGATGTAGAACAAAAGGACACCATAAGAATGAGTTCCCAACATTTACGCAATATTTGGGAGAAGGAATTCCAAATCCCTTACCCACAAGAGGATTATGGTGTGAAATATGTAAAACACTTGGGCATGATCCCTATCCTTGTCCACTGATGTAGAAATATGAAACAGTGCCTAAAAGTACATTATGCAATTTCTACAAGTCTGTAGGACAAGAGGATAAGAATTGTTGAACCTTGGAAATGATGAAGGAAAGGACCTCAGATGATTACAGGATGCAAGTTGAACCAATGATAAGGCAACCTATGCAGTAGTTTACAGTGCCACCACAATATAATACATCGTGCGCAGACTATCAAGGCAATAGAGGAGGATTCATAGGAGGAGGACATGGAAGATTAGGATTTGGAAGAGGAAAAGGACCAGTAACCTGCCACAATTTCCAACAACTTAGACATTATGCAAGGGATTGTCCACTACCACCAGCAAAATGCATGTATTGTCGCACAACATATCATAATACAGAAGACTGTCTTATACTTCTGACAAAAATATAGGACAAAAGGAATCATAATAACAAAAATGTTCAATGGATTTCCATGGATACTATAGATGATGGGAGAAATATCAATATAGTTACTTGAGGTGGAACCAAAATAGGAGCAGATGCAGCAAATTAGAATCAAAACCAACACCAGTGGGTTAGAAAAAAATACAACACCACAAAAACATTTTGATGCGCGCAAGGAAAAATAAACGTTCAAACAGGCCATAAAAGAAATTTTGTAGGAGAATATCGCTTTTACTTCAAATGCACAGCTAGGATATGATGGGATAGTGTATGATATGTCTCATCCATTTGATCATACCAATAGAGATCAATCTTCAGAAAAGGTAAGTAATTTAAGAAAATTGTTGGTGTCTTGCTTGAATTTATTGAATGATCAACCATATTTACAAGTCTTACAAAGTTTGATAGAAAAATGCAGTCCTGAAGAAGAGATAAAACTAGAGAAAAAGACAGTAAATCATGTCCATAGGAAGACAAGAGCAAATAGGGAGTTCATAATGAATGCAAATATTGGAGACTCTAACATGGGTGACATCATATTAGATTTTGGATTTGAGGTAAATGTTCTTCCTAAGAAAACATGGGAATGCATGGGGGAACCTACACTGGGTTATTCACCTATTCAACTGAAATTAGTAAACCAACATAGGGTAATACCAATTGGTCGATTGAAAGACATACCAGTGGATTTAGATGGTGTGCGCACTATGGAAGACTTTGAGGTAATTGATATAGTGGGTAATACTACACCTTATCCAACATTGTTGGGGTTGAATTGGGAATTTGACAATCAAGCTATCATCAACTTGAAGACCCAGAAAATTGTTTTTGAATCAGGAGAATATAGAGTCATAACACCATTAGATCCTTAAAAAGGTGGAAGATATATTGAACCAACAATAGAAAACTTCATCACATAAGAGATAAACAAGTTTTATAGAACTAACGTGCACAAGGAAGATTACATTAACCCAACAACAAATGAAATACTTAACTGGAGAAGCATTAGTTCTTGTGCTTTAGATTCTGACATGGGACTAGAGAATTGGCAACAATGTTTACATGATATATCTACCAGAATATGTGCAAGAATGACACGCACACTAAGATGGGTTGGCACAGAGGTAAGAGAACCTCTAATTTTTTATGGTCAGAATGATTTGGAAGAATTCTTAACAAATATTGAGTTAGCAGTATTGGAAATTCAAAGGTTATTAGTTCTATATATTGCCTTGAAATAAACACCTACAAGTTGGTGGGGTACTCACAAAGAAAATATCCATAATTGGTATCAATGCAAGAGATTACTGCGCATCATAGAATAGATATATGGAGAAATACGATGGAATAAGACATCCCAGAGAAAATATAGATCGATTCATAGACCAATGGAAACCGGTACCACCATAAGAATGGCCACATGACTTCATCCATACATTGGAATGCATACCAAGACATTGATATACAAAACTGGAACTGCATAGAGGAATTGGAAATTGGACAAATTTGCGGCAGAACTTTGTAATCACATTTACATTTGAACATGAGAATCCAGTGATAGATGCAACACTGAAGTTGATAAGGGAAAATATTTTTGAAGAACTTGAATTCGAAATTATAAAATCTTATCATAATTATAATCAACAAACAATTAGACAGTTGTTACATTGTTACCACGTCGCAGAAGATGGTCCAACAGAAGAAAACCCACGCGATATTAAGATAACATAAATAGAAGGGGGAAGGGAAGTAGAAGGCACATAGTTACAGTTAGAATAATTTGCTGCACAACTGAAGATAAATAAGGTCAATATTGGAAAATAAGAGAATCCAAAAATTGCAAGTATTGGTGACTATTGGGCCAAACAGTGGAAAGAATAAGAGAGATGTTGTGCGAATATAGTGATCTATTTCTAGCAATGTTTTCAAAAATGAAAGGGGTAGCGGGAGAAATTGGAGAAAACAAAATCCGTCTACGATCAGATGCCAAACCAATAAGACAGAGACCCTATCGACTGAATCCAGTACATAAACAGAAAGTTAAGGTAGAGATTGATAAAATGTTAGAGGTTGGTATAATTGAACCTGTTGAAGAATCTGAATGGATTATCCCTATGGTAGTTCAGGAGAAGAAGAAAGGGGGAATAAGGATTTGTGTAGACTTGAGGAAGTTGAATGATGCATGTCTGTATGATCCCTTCCCTACTCCATTTATAGTTGAGGTATTGGAGAATGTAGGAAGACAAGAAGCATACTCATTTACTAATGTATTTTCAAGGTATCACCAAATTAGAATAACACTAGAGGATCGTCATAAGACTACATTTTCCACGGAATGGGGGTCATACCAGTACATAGTGATGCCATTTGGATTGAAGAATTCCCCTGTTGTTTTTTCCAGAGTAGTGGTAGCTACATTTAAATATTTTATACGTAATTTTTTGGAGGTTTATCTCAATTATTGGACAGTATTTAGACTATTAAAAGATCGCGTTGAAGTTTTAAGATTAATGGTAGACAGGTGTAGATAATACCAAATTTCCTTGAACATTAATAAATGTATATTCAATGCACCATTTGGAATATTGCTAGGGAATGTGGTTTGTAAACATGGTCTGTTGGTTGACCTTGTAAAGATTGTTGCCATTTTTAATTTACCACCACATAAGTCAGTGCCCCAATTAAGAGCTACACTAGGTCATACAGGCTACTATAGAAATTTCATAAAGAGCTACACACAGACTACTACGCCCATGGAGAAACTGTTAAAGAAGGATATCAAGTTTCAATGGAATGATGAGTGCCAACAAAGTTTGGACATCTTAAAAGAGAAAATGGTGGCAACGCCAATTCTGGTGTTTCCATATTTGTCAAAAGAGTTCCATGTTCATTTGGATGCCTCTTCAATATCACTTGGAGAAATAATAACACATCGAGGAGACGGTGACATAGATCACTCGATAGAATTTGCAAGTATGAAACTCTCAGAGTCAGAACAAAATTATAATACAACAGAGAGAGAAGGTTTGGCTATGGTGTATGCATTACAAAAGTTTAGACATTATTTATTGGGCCAACATTTTAAAATGTTCACAGATCACTCTGCTCTTAGATACCTGGTCAACAAGTCAGTGTTAGGGGGGAGAATATGTAGATGGTTGTTGTTATTTCAAGAGTTTGATTTTGAAGTAGTAGTAAAACCTAGAAGATTGAATGTAGGGTCATATCATCTGTCCAAGATAACTAACAGAGAGGAACCAAGCAACTTGGAGGACAATTTTCCCGATGCACAACTCTTTTCAGTATGGATTGTTGATGAATACTTTTTTGATATCATTGAATTTTTTAGTACAGTATTTTCCCAAAAGGAATCCAACACTGTGCAGAAGAAGAATTTGGTGGTTAGAGCTGTAGATTACCAACTTATTGCAGGACACTTATATAATCTAGGTGCAGATAATATTCTAAGGAGATGTGTCATGGAACATGAACATCCCATAATTTTTGTAGAAGCACATGAAAGAATAGTTAGAAGACACTATGAAGGAAAAGCCATTGCACAAAAGATATTGCGCACAAGACTTTTGTGACCAATAGTTTCTAAAGATGTAAAAGAATATTTCCAGACTTGTGATGTCTGTAAAAGGGTAGGAAAGCCATCCAGGAGGGATGCGATGCCTCAAAAACCTCAGGAAATCCTTAAAGTGTTTGATAAATGGACAATAGACTTTGTAGGACCAATCAACCCACCAACTAGAAGATCAAGATCTTCTAGGAGAAAAGTACATCATTACAATGATGGAATATTTAACCAGATGGATTGAAGCAACAATAGTAAAAGATTGCAGCGTAGAAACTGTAGTGCACTTTCTGTTTGAACAAGTAATCACAAGATTTGTATGCCCTCGAATTCTAATGAGTGATCAGGGAACTCATTTCATCAATAATACCATTTATGCAATGACTGGAGAATTTGAGATACACCATCAGAAGAGATCTCCATACCATCCTCAAGCTAATGGAACAGTGGAAGAATTTAATAAAATATTGGAGAATGCCTTAACTAAAATTTGCAATGTAAACAGGGATGATTGGGATCTGAAGATACTTGCAGTATTATGGGATTATAGAAACACCTGCAAGAAACTCATAGGAAAAACATCTTTCATATTGGTGTATGGTTAAGAAGAAGTAATCCTTTTAGAATATTTAATACCTAGTGTTACACATCAAAATTACTCACTTCGATGATGTCTCATTTTCATTATCGCAAGTGTCGCAAAAATAATATTTTCGTCTCGCCTGTGTCACATCTTGAATGACATCATAAGAAAACTTGAGATACTCTCTAAGATTGGTTAAAATAAGGAAATATATCATTTGGAAAAGAATACAAAATTTTTCCTTGAGAAATTACCATCACAAAATCATTTTTGGAGATCGGTGCTCCCCTGCCTACTTGCAAGGAGTGCTAGCGCTCCTTGCCCTCTTAGCAGGGAGCGTTGCAATGTTCTGTGGCCTACTTTGAGGGAGCGTCGAGCTGTTGAGAAAATCATGGGACAAATACCCCTTATCTCTGAATTCAGATGACAAATATCCGAGTCAGTTTGGCTCGATTCCAAGACCAAGGCTGGATCTAAGGGGAGTTCCACAACTGATGGAGTAATATCCTCAACTTATCCCAAGAATATCTAAGGTGGTTAGGCCTCTCAAAGCCTATTTAAGAAGGCACTCTCATAGTGAAAATGGGAGAATAATCAGTGAAAAGTATTGTCATTTTGATTGTGGATCATTCGAGCAAGGGGTTGGACAAGGAGAGCTTGGTGAGGCTATTACATCTGCATCTACACTTTGTAAGCACCTTATTTTGTTCTCATTAATACATGTGCTTGGCATGTTTTCTTAAAGATTGTGCACATTTGCATGAGATTGTCTCTTGGATAAACATAGTTAAACTAATCATGGTAGAATAGGAAGTATGCTTTGTCTTCGTGGTTTATTGGATTGAAGGACTTGTTGAAAGGCTTGAGGATCAAAGCTCAACTTGGACTGAGTGAGGAAAAAGGTCGTAAAAAGGTATGCATACTCTGTTCATATTCTTTATTGAATAGTTTAGCTATGTTTAAAGGAATGCCAGTGATCAAAGCTATCACTTATCTGTCTTGGTCATAGGGGTGTAATATCCAAGAGGGAATTCACATGTCCGCAGGGGGATTTTCCTACAACAGAAATTGGCGACTCCACTGGGGATCGAAGATTTCAGTTTTGGTTTCCTTCCTTGGTCTTATTTTAGTCTTTTCTAGACTTTAGATCTTATTCATCCTACTCTTATTTTTATATGTGTTGTTGGTTTTGAATTCATCCTACACACACTGATCTTCAAATTTTTCCTGAGTTGCTTGGTTTCTGGGTTAAAATTCTTTAAATCTTAGACACTAGTGCTCCCCTGCTTTTACATACAGAGTGTTAGTGCTCCCCTGCCTTTACATCCAGAGTGCTAGCGCTCCCCTGCAGTGCTTCAAAGAGCGTTGCAATGCTCTGGTGCCTTTAACACCAGAGCGTTGATTCTCTGCTCTTTTGAAAAATTTTGGGGATACCTTTGTGGGTGTAATTTTTGGTTTTTTGATCTGCTCAGGACTGTTGCTACCAGGATGTGTCTTCAGTAAAGCTTGCAACCATTTAATTTCCAAGGGTTTTTGACATTTTTTTGGTTTTTAAAAGATATTGACATCATTCTTCCTTGTTTTGGATTCACTCTTCCTCTTTGAGATCTGGAATCATTTTGATACTTTCTCATTTATCTGATTGCATGAAAGTTGTTACAAGGAGGTTCAGAGATCTATGTATTGATCCATTTGATCTTTGAAGTTATCTTTCCAAACAATTCCTCTTGTTTGAGTTTTGGTTTTCTTTTTGAAAATTTGGTTTTGTTTTTGCTTCTCATTTGATCATAATGAGAGTGTGCTTTTTGTTTATATGATGTTTTCTTCCGAATTGCTTACAACTTGCAAAGAATGAAATATGGTTGGCATAAGAAGCTTTGAATCAAGTTGATTATAATTCATATTTAAACAAAAAGAATTTCATGATTTGGATTTTGGATATTCTGAATAGTTTAGCATTGAATTGGATTCTTGATTGAGAACAATTGCAAGAAGTTTCTGCATTTTTGTGTTTTGATAGTGAATGGAAAATTTCTTCTCCTTCCCTTAAATAGAAATTCATTGAAAAAAAAAGATTGCTTATCATTTTCTTATGCATTTTGGGAATCGAGTCATAATATCATCAGTTACACTCTCATTCACCTCTGAGTAAAGAACAACCATGAAAACCAACGCTAATTAAAATAGATCTAGAAAATTTTCTTTTTAGATTCCTCCACCAACATTAGATTAGGATTATTGCTTTGGATTAGGATGTGAGTACAAATCTCCAAAGCATTAAAAAAAAACATTAGCATATTGCGATAGGGAGAGAAAATCCAATTTTCGTTTAAGCTTTCTGGGATCCCCCTCTCACACAGGGGTTACGCACGAGGTCATGTTCAGAAGAGCTACGAAGATTATCCCTCTATGGTTTGACTGTTCATAGTAGTCAGATTGTATATTGGGGGTTCTTCTTGAGGGTCAAATGTCTTCATTTGGTCTTAGTGCTTCTTGAATTCTGAATATGTTCGGGGTCCTCTAGATTTCTACTGATCCACTTATCCTCAGTTCTCTCGAAGGATTTCGGACTTGTTATCCTTCCCATACGTTCAGACTAGACTGTCGAATGTACCTGCCCAAGGGCTGACTGCAAGTTGGTGTCCTTAGTAGACATAATCTTTAGGGTCTTTAAACAAGGTGACGGTGAAAGGAAGTCTTCGTTGTAACTGGAACAGATAGTGGTCAAACTCACTCGGGCTACTTGGAGGGTAAATCCATGATTATTGTGTGGAAGCTTGCACCAAGGCGTAAGTCCTTTAAGTAGGTCGTCATCATAATTTTTCCACCCGCTCATATCCTAGCCCCTTCTTGACTTGATCACGCGATGTTGGATTTCATCACCAAGTAGTACGGTCATCGAAAGAAGGTTTGTTTGCTTGTTGGTGTTCCTAGATTTTTTTAGCATGTGTTGTTGTTTTAATAATTATTCAAAACTGAGCCTGTAGACGATAAAAGTATTCTCTGATCACGTAGGATGCAAGGAATTCCTCCGAACAAAGGCTACCAAACCTTACCTCCTAACTCACCAGAAGACACCTACCGTGGAGAGATAAAAAATCAATCTGACACTGGTAGTGCTGCTACTCCTCTGTTAGAAAATTCAGAAATAGATTTGGTTACAGTTGAAAATCCCACTCCTCACATTACACCTGTGTCAGCATCTCCTATTGAACCACTCTTGCTTTGATTGGACTCTCTTGGTAACGTTATAGAAGAAGAAGTCTCAGGTTTTCCTGAGAGGCCAGTCATCGAGACATATATGGGATCCACATAACCAATTTTTGGTGATGACTATAGGACTCCCATTCATCCTATTACCATAGTAGATACACATCATACACATGCTCATTTTGTATGGAGGACTCCATTTCCCAGGCTCAGTACTTGGATTTGGTTTATTCACAATTTGGTACTATGTACGAGTTGATTCCCAATGCTACCCGTGACGCTACCGATCCATCCAAACCCTCGTCCACATCACATGCAGATGGAGTTATCGGCACTGTCAAAACCCAATCGACATCGCAGTCGACCAGAACCATAAATCTCTCTATTTTAGCACCCGTTCCCAGTTCGACCTCACTCTCCTCTACCTCCCTCTCAACTCAAGTCTCTGAGGTGAATGCAGTTTAATCTGCCCCTTCACAACAATCCGAAGGTAAGAAGAAGAAAAAAAAGAAACCTAAAAATAATAATAATAATGAACAACCCAAAACCCAAACTCCAGCGCCTGCTACCGAAAAGAAACCACAGCGGAAACCAAAATTCCCATGTCTTATTTGTGGTGATGATCATTACACTCGAGACTGTCCACACCATGACAAAGTTGCAAAACTTTTCAAGGGGAATTCTCAGTCCCCTATGTTAACACAACCTTTTTCTCAACAACAATCTATGGTTTCTTAAACCCCCTTCACAGGGGGCAGCTCTAGCCACCCTCCTAATGATGAAGCCTCGACGAGTGCCCATATTTATATGTTCAATGGGATTGATTTAACCACTCTCTCTATGACATACAACATGCCATCTAAACCTGACAAAGAAAAGGTCACTAACGGTTCTTTACTAGATCCATCTCTTGCCTCTGTTAGTCCTCTATATGGGTGACTTCAGATAGAGGAACCTATGTTTGAATCCATATTACGCCCTCCCAAGAGCACCATCCATAAGTCTACTTTCAATCCTAGTTCGCATGC
Organism: Picea engelmannii; assembly: GCA_009831015.1. NCBI lineage: Eukaryota > Viridiplantae > Streptophyta > Pinopsida > Pinales > Pinaceae > Picea > Picea engelmannii. Next base: position 84,660 of record ML803142.1, read on the forward strand.
CTCTCAAAACTACAACATTGTTGAAGATTTGGCTCAAGCACCATGTGCTATGTTTTCACTGGAAGTTCTACAACACTGGCCAAGTCAACGTAGAATTCTCTTGGCTGCCATTGGCGCCATTGATCCTGATTTGTCTAACAATATCACGTTTAACTTGGACAATTTCAAATCATGACTTTATCACCAACTTTCTTTTCAAATTGATGTTGTTGTTCACAATTAACACATTCACCGCACTATTTTGGATGAGGGAGCTTCCACTTGTGTCGTGTCTTTATCTTGTTGGAAAGGATTAAAATCACTCGCACTTAACCAATCCCCTACGATGTTGTGCACATTTGATGGGCGATATTTTCATCCTCACGGACTCTTGCAGTCCTTAGTTGTTCGGTTGGGTGGAAAAACCGTCTTAGTTGATGTCGAGGTAGTCAATTCTCCCCTCGATTACAACTTGTTACTACAAATAAGTTGGTTTTATTCCATGAATGACATCACTTCATCGGTGTTTCGATGTGTACAATTCCCTCATCAAGGAAAAATTGTCACTATTGATCAATTATATTACTGTACACCCGACACTCGCACTCCCGCCACCAACAATATTCCTTTCTTGGGAGATCATAAGATCACGTATGAAAGTGTTGGTGTAGGTTTTTTGAAAGACTCTACTCTTATGGGTACTTTCCCTGCACCATTTCCTCCTACCACATACAATATTGCCACAATCAATATTATTTTGACTATGGCCTGCCAATCTTTAGAATCATCTGATCCTTGGATCGTGCCTAGTCTGTTAGAGTTCAATTCACTAGGTGACACTATGCCACTTAGTCTGGTCGAGGCTTCATACGTTTCTATTCAATCTACCTCTCCCTCCATGGATGACCAACATATGTTGGCACCCGACACTTACTCGATGCCATCTTGGTTGAAATCCTTGTCTTCCACTTTTGACTACATTTCCCATATTTTTCCTTCAGATGAATCCATTATGGAAATGCTAGGTATTGACGAAGTACCTTGGGATGACAACCATCATCAATCCTCTTTTCTTCCACCTCTCGAAGAAATTCAGGAAGATATACACTCTATCTTACCCCCCGATGTTGTTGATTCTCCACAATCTCCTATACTCACCCATAATACTATTTCTTAGGGGAATTTGGGCAACATCTCTTCTATGGTCATTATTGATATTTTGATAAAAGAAGGCGTCATGGAAAATATTAATCTCGGTGATAATTGCTTGCCCGAGGAAGTGGTTTATTACACCGCTTTGTTTAAAGAATTATGTGATGTCTTCGCTTGGAGCTATGAGGAAATGCCAAGGATCGATCCTTCAATCGTTGTGCATGAAATAAAAACTTACCCATATGTTAAACATGTTTGACATAAACTCCGCCCGGTTCATCCCAAGAAAACTGTGGCCATAAATGCAGAAGTTGAAAAACTATTAAAATCTGGCTTTATCTATCCTGTCCCCTTGACGAAAGGATTTCTAACATTATTTCGGTCACTAAGAAACAAGGGACCATTTGTGTTTGCATTGATTACAAAGATCTTAACAAGGCTTGTCCAAAAGACAATTACCCGACGCCCTTCATCGACCAAATCATTGATAATTACGTTGACAACGTCATTTTCTCTTTCATGGATGGCTTCTCATGATACAACCATATTGAGATTCTACCCGCTGATCAACATAAGACAACCATCATCTGCCTGTGGGGAACTTTCACCTATCGAAAACTACCATTTGGTCTTAAAAATGTTGGTTCTACCTTCCAGCGGGCCATGTCATATGCTTTCCATGATATCAAACATATTGTGGAACCTTACCTCGATGATTTACCTGCCCATTCGTCCAGTCGATCAGACCATCTTGGTCACTTACAGGCTATTTTTCTTTGATGTCGGTTCTACCATCTTCATTTGAACCCACACAAGTACATCTTTGTTGTCGAATCAATCGACTCCTCGATTTCATTGTCTCCAAAGATGGGATTAGGGTGGATCCCTTAAAGATTAAAGCTATCCTCGCTTTACCTCCGCCTAATAATCTGATCCAACTACAAAGTTTACAGGGGAAAGCAAACTTTCTTTGCCGTTTCATATATAACTACGCCAATATTACCAAAGGATTTATGCGGTTTTTGCAGAAAGACGCTCCTTTCATCTGGGAGGACACTGCTCAATGATCCTTTGATGCTCTTAAGCATGCATTAACCAATATGCATTTGTTGCATCCTCTAAATTATGCACAAGAAAACATCCTTTACTTGGAAGCCTCTACTTCCACTATCTCTATGGTGTTAGTTCAGGAAGACCCTAACGGTGACGAACATGTGATATACTATCTGAGAAAGAGTCTACCCGGTCCCAAGCTCTGATATTCACATGTTGAGAAGTTGTCTCTAGTAGTCGTCATTGCTGTCCATAGATTTCACCATTACATCTTGCTACACACTACCACAGTTATCACAGACTCAAACCCCATGTATTATATTCTGACACGTCAATACCTTGGGGGAAAATATTCCAAATGGATCGTCATCCTTTAGGAATTCGATCTCGAGTTTACCAAATACAAAGCTAAAAACTCCTTGGTGTTTGCAGAACTTATTTGTGATCTTCCCCACGCCGATGAAGATACTGAGCCCAGAGATTCTCTCCCTAATGAATCTCTATTCCTCATTAGAACGTCTGATCCTTGGTATGGATATATCCTTCTTTATCTTCAAACCCAGTGTTTTCAGCCTGATATCTCTCGTGAAGAATGTCGTCGTATTCGTCACCATTCTAGACACTACCTTATCATCAGTGACACTTTGTATCGCCGCAGTATTGATACTATCCTATGACGTTGATTAACTCATGAAGAGGTTGAACATATCCTTAATGACTGTCACCTTGGAGCATGTTGCGGTCACCTTTCTGGGATGGCTACAACTCAAAAAAAAATACGTGTCGGTTACTTTTGGCCTTCTATTTTCAAAGATTGTATTGAGGCTGTCAAAAAATTCCCACCCTGCCAAGTTTTTCATAAAAAGGCATGCACCCACCCCACTCTGTTGCATCCTATTGTCACCATTGGTCCCTTTGCAAAATGGGGCATTGATTTTATGCAGTGTAAGCCTACTTCAGCCGAGGGGCATGGTCATATCATTGTTTTCATTGATTACTTCACAAAATGGGCTGAGGCTATGCCTACTTTTTTGAATGATGGTCGTACCGCAACTCTTTTTATCTTCAACCACATCATCACTCGCTTTGGTGTTCCAAAAGACATTGTCACTGATCACAGTTCACACTTTCAGAACCAGATGATGAGTGAGTTACATGCAAGGTTGGGTTTTCTCCATGAGAACTCATTCGCTTACTATCCTCAAGTAAACAGACAAGTTGAAGGTATAAACAAGGTCCTTAAAACCATGATTCAATGCATGGTGGGGGGAAACAAAACATCTTGGCATCTACAACTTTTCTTCGCTCTCTGGGATTACTGCACCTCAGTGAAAACTGCTACTGGATTCACTCCTTTCTAGTGATTATATGGAATAGAAGCATAATTACCAATCGAGTGCGAAATTCCTTTGTTGAAACTCAAAGTAGAACTCCTGCCTCATTTCTGTTGAAGAAGAGTGTTTCCTATATCTGACTAGGTTGGATGAGACACATCGCGATGTTTCTCTCGTTAACGAGACATATCAAAAACGAATGAAGAGTCAATATGACAAATCTGTCCATCCTCGTACTTTCGCAGAAGGAGACATAGTCCTTTCTTATGACCAGGCTCATGATAAGTTAGGGACAAGCAAGTTAGAACCTCTATGGAATTGTCCTTACATTGTGAAATGTGTACTACATAGAGGTGCCTACGATGGAGTCTCTATTGGTGAACCCCAGAATGGGATTTACCTTAAAAAGTACTATGCATAGAACATCTAGAATGTGTGCTTTGTACACTATTGTACTTTAGTTTTGGTGTGTCTTTTTCTCTTGCGTGTATGAGTTTTGTCTTAGCCACTTAGACTTTGTCTTGTGATTGTGTGCGCAGATGACATATTCCTTTCCTATCTTTGTTGGGTTTTCGTATGGCGCTAGTCGACATACCCAGAATATTGCTTCTGCATCTTGGGTCATTTACCACTCTGATGAGTTAGTGAGTTCAGGAGGTGTTTTCCTAGGATCGACAACCGATAACATGTCAGAATATCACGCTGTCATTGGAATTTTAACCGAGGCCTCCTCCTTAGGTATATCTCGTATGGTCATTAACCTAGACTCTCAACTCGTGGTTTGTCAACTTAATCGGGTCTATGCCATTCACAATCATATCTTATTGCGTCTCCACCTATGAGTTTGTCGTCTTGAAAGAATATTTGAATTTATAGAATACAGGCACATACCAAGAGGACTTAACACAACTTCAGATTCGCTAGCAAATTATATTATGGATCGGTATCTCGCACATCGTTGAATTTTTATAAAGAAAATAAATCATATAAAACACATCACATGTAAAATAAACACATCACATAAAGATTATTTGTAAACATCATCGATTCCACAAAACTCAGATATCTGTATATATATACTGTGTGATAGAAAATGTTTGGTTACATAAAAAATGTACATAAAAGGGAAAAATTTAGGCCCTCGTGCCCATGACATCATCATACAGACTACACAAAACATCAGAAGGATCCTAATCCTCCTGCACCACATTGTGCTCTGAGTAGCACACTACTGCACGGGCCACTTGTCTAAGCAGGCAGTTCAGACTCTCGGGAACTCCCACTGTATGTCTTTGTAAATTCAAGGGTACATCTTGCCTCCTGAGAGGAGGGACACCCATCATAAGACCACGGAGGTTTCTCTCAACCTCCCGGAGACCCCCTACTACTACCTCACGCTCCACATCTATATGTGCATCTTCACGACGCCCCAGTGTCGGAATCTCCACCGGACGTGTTGCTCCTTTGTCTGCATGGTGAAACAATACATCTGTTAAAAACCCCTCTAAGTACACATAAAAATAATATAAAATTTGAAATAAAAAAACACTTGACAAGGTATTTGGTTTCATACCTGACGTATCCCAGTCCATTCCATCTGGAAGTACCAGGTCCATGCTACCCCAGAAATCTACTCCGATGTATGGAAATTCCTCAATGACAATCAGTTGATGTCTTAGCCAAGCAAAGAAGTCAACGGTAAATTTGAATTTTGAGTTGGTTCCCAACCTTGGGCACAAACTCGTCCAATGCTCCATGTGTGGTTCACCTACCGGTCGTACCGCCAGTGCAATCTGTAGTTGAATCTGTGGAATTCTCTCTAAGAAGAACAAAACCAAAAAGGAACCGTACCCAAATTACTTTTTGCCCCATCCTGGATCTTGTAATTTGATCCTTCACAATGTGAAAGAATTTTGCACTCCAGTTAAACAACGTTGGCTCCACACATTTGAGAGCATAGGTCATCTGGGATCTTGAAGCCAAATGTGCACTGGTACTACCAGCCAAGTTGGTAATGGATAATAAGATGGATCAAAGAGGCAAATCCCTAACATATTTTATCACGATTCGACCTCCAACCAATCGTGATCCCAGAATACAATGATTTTCCACATACTCTTCGACAGGAACTGGAACTACCCGTTGTCTAGATAACATAATAGGGGACCCTCTCTTTGAGAGGCCGGTCAAAAAATATACATCCTCTAACTCAATGTTGAGAATTTGCGGCCCAATTTGGAATCCATGTTCAACAGTATTCCACAACCCAGTCATGTACTTAAGTAAAAGGACTTATTTTTTCATCTTCTGCAGTTTAAAATACTTGAGGAGGCCGCAATTCCTCAATGTGGCTCTCACTTGGGGGTTTTGTAATGCGACTACGTCATTGAGCTTGTGCTCATGCTCCTTCCACTCAATCATGGCATTTTACCAATCCAAACTAAAAGCATAATCAATTAAGATCCATTAATCATCTCATTATAACAATTTTTTGGGTAAATTTAGCTTAAAAATCAATTCATTTTTGCTTTCGGCACCGACGGTCCCCTAATTGCATACACAGAGCACTAGAACTCCCTTGGAGTGCACACTAGAGCGCTGAAAATATGGGCAACGCTCCCCTCATCCCTTTGAGGGAGCGTCGATCTTTTTCGGCGCTCAGGGCTCTCTAGGGCATAAAAAATGAAACAAAAAATTACCTAAAATAAATTTTAAAACTGTATAAAATGACTGGAAGGTGTTAAGGACCAACCTGATCCGGACGAAAGCAGAAACGTCTGACTATAGCTCCAACACCAACGACTTCAAAATTTTCTCTCCAAAGTCAATTTTACCACCGCTAGAAGTTTTTGGCACAAATGAAATATTAAAAACATTTTTTGACCTTATTCCATTGATATAAACTTCAATTTTTTCTAACCTATAGTCTATTTTGGGTTTTAAAATTATTGTGGAGATTTTATTAAGACCCTAGAATGCATATTTGTCATCATTTGCAGGTTTCAAAGCGGTATTGTTCGATTTAACGTTGTCACACTAATGAGTATGGTATTAGTTCCTTCTCATGCTAAAAAAAACATGAGAACGCAACTGAGTATACTTTTATCTTTTTTTTGGACTAACATGGATATACGAAAAAAGGAACCCCCTGGAATCAAATTTAAGTAATTTTCAGACTCTCTAAACATGAAAAACAATCGAGTTTGTATTCTCTGAACTCGTTAAAAATTACGCATTGAAGGGCCCATATGGGACCGAACCCTTACTTCTTTCGGTTCGTTAAACAAAAGAAGAGGAACTTACCAAAGGTGATTTATATCGAGCATGTGTTATCCTCCTCGAGCTCGTAAAAATAAAAAGAGGTACTCATCTATCTGGATGGGGGAAAAATTGAAGGAAGCAAGCCAAGTAGTTTTTGGAAACATCACAGGTCACTCTTACAGTCTCCCTTGAACATGGCACATTGTGTTTACATACATTTTAACCCGCTGAACCTATGCAATGAACCAATCCTCCAAGTTTCTTTACTCCTTTGGGTCACCCAATGAAATTCACATCATCCATTGCATCATGTTTTGGTCCATATCGTGTTTTTTCCGTTTGTGCCCCGGTGTTCAAGGGAAGTATCCGATTCGAGAGTCAACCATCACAGATTTCCAATTTCAATACCCGTGTCAGTCCGTTCTTATTTTGATCCACCAACTTACATCTATGTATCAATTTCTTGTCGTTGATGGGGGCTACATCAAGGGCCTCCTTCGACGAGTCTATTCCTGTCGACTTCAACACATCACCCGAGAACTAGACTTAGAAACCAGTTAGTACCTTTTGGACCTGCATGCCTCAATGGCATACCTCCTCGCTTCCGACAGTGGGTTTACATCATTGACCTCTGATGGATGATTCCATGAATGTTCGACTTCGACTCATCTATTCACATTCACTAGATTGTACTAGGGTACGTCAGGAGTCATTGGCATCATTGGTGATTTCCCTTGCACTTGTTAATGGTTTACCTCATTGACTGGTAATCAAGTGGTATCTACCATGTTCGACATCAAAAACATCTATTCACATGGTTAGATTCATGCCACATCAGGATCGGTAAGAAGACATTGGGTTGAGTATTCACTCTGATATCTACTTTACCCAGGTTGTGAAGGAGTTTCTTTTGAGAATATTGATATATATACTGTCACATAGACCCACTTTGTATTGGTCTGTGGCTATGTTTTTTCATCTCATAGATCCACTATGTAATTCTCGTGGCTACAATCAGTTCATTTCATGGAAGTATAGATCCACATTGTATCTTTAGTGGCTATACCTTTTAGGTCAATGTGATTATGGATCCACAGTTTATTTTATGGCGGCCATACCTTGAAAGTCTTTTATCACTCAAGCATAGGTATGCCTGCCTTGGGTTTGAAACATGTAATGACATTTGTCTGATGGTTGTATGCAACTTCTACCAGGTTCTCTAAGTCTATACCATTGCTTCGAAAAGTCTACAAAGTACTTCAGTCATTAGTTTTTGTCTTCTGACCTCGCACTTTGGGGGGCAATCTGTTACACATAAAAATTACTCACTTCGACGATGTCTCATTGTCATTATCACAAGTGCCACAAAAATCATATTTTCCTCTTGCCTTTGTCGCATCACAAACGACATCATAAGAACACTTGAGATACTCTATGAGATTGTTTAAAAGAAGGAAATATATCATTTGGCGAAGAGTACAAACTTTTGCCTTGAGAAATTACCATCACAAAAGAATATTTGGATATCGACGCTCCATTGCCTACTTGCAAGGAGTGCTAGCACTCCTTTCCCTCTTAGCATGGAGCGTTGCAATGCTCTGTGGCCTACTTTGAGGGAGTGTCGAGCTGTTGAGAAAATCATGGAACAAATCCCCCTTATCTCTGAAGTCAACTGAGAAATATTCGAGTCAGTTTGGCTTGAATCCAAGACCAAGGATGGATCTAACAGGAGTTCCACGACTGATGGAGTAATATCCTCAACTTATCCCAAGAATATCTAAGGTGGTTAGGCCTCTCAAATCCTATTTAAGGAGGCACTCTCATAGTGAAAAGGGGAGAATAATCAGTGTAAAGTATTGTCATTTTGATTGTGGATCATTCGAGCAAGGGGTTGGACAAGGAGAGCTTGGTGAGGCTGCTACATCTGCATCTACACTTTGTAAGAACCTTATTTTGTTCTCATTAATACATGTGCTTGGCATGTTTCCTTCAAGATTGTGCACATTTGCATGAGCTTGTCTCTTGTATAAACATAGTTAAACTAATCATGATAGAATAGGAAGTATGCTTTATCTTCACGGTTTATTGTATTGTGGTACTTGTTGAAAGGCTTGAGGATAAAAAAACAACTTGGACTGAGCGAGGAAAAACGTCGTAAAAAGGTACTCATACTCTCTTCCTCTTCTCTATTGAATAGTTTATCTATGTTTAAAGGAATGCCAGTGATCAAAGTTAGCACTTTTTTGTCTTGGTCATAGGGGTCTAAAATCCAAGAGGGAATTCACCTATCCACAGGGGGATTTTTCTACAACACCTAGTCTACGCATTGCAGCCATTACAAACATGACAGAAAGAGGTGCATCTAAAGAAAGATTGTCTTAACTCATGGAACTAGAAGAAGACATGATTTTGGTTGGTTTCCATCGGGAAGTACATAAATCCAAAGACAAATCTTGTCATTACAGACACATTAATAAGAAAAAACTTTAAGGAAGGAGATTTGGTTCTTCTTTATGACAACAAGTACTTACAACACCCAGGAAAATTCAGGATGCATTGACTAGGGCCATATGAGATACAATCTATCACAGATGGAGGTGTTGTGCAGTTGCAGGATCTAGCAGGAAAAGAGATTCAAGGATTGGTTAATGGTAGTCAACTGAAAAAGTATAGGGAAAGTTGACCCAGTAACCCTTAGTAGATGCAACACAAAAAATTAGAATTGTACATAATGTATATAGTAGGAGCTAAAAAAAAAAAAATGGAAAAACAAGAAAACTACAAAAAGACGCAGTAGATGGATAACTGGTATACATGCAGTTAGATAATACAGTGCATAGAAGACAATAATTGGTATGAAATAACTTGAATACACTGTGCACTAGAGAAATATGATCAGGAAGAAAAAGCAGCGCACCGACACAGAAAATGACCAGAAAAAGAAAAAGCGGTGACTGGAAAACTATGGCATGACAGGGAATTTATGGAACAAACTATAAAAGAAAAAGACATGCACGGAAAGACTAATTGTGACTTTGTGCATACCAGCTCTGAGGGAGAAAACTTAGTGTGAATGGGTATTTCTCAGTGTTCACTAACGATTCAGAGCGACCCTATTCGAATTTAGAAGAATGGTACCACTGAAGCTTGGATATCCCAGTCGTGTTGCAAGGAAAACACGAAGTGTTGCGAGGACTGAACAGGGAATAGAAGCTAGTGGAGAAAACCTAAACCAGAATGAAGGAGTGGTGGATGTTGATGCCATCCCATCACCAGTAATTGAACTAGTTTTCATAGAAGAGAAGTAACAACAAAATTCAGCGATAAAAGAAATGGACATCGACCTATGGAGTGACATGAAAAACCCTAGTACAGAGAAAAACCCTATGCAAAAAATTGAGTTCAGAGAAGAATTAACACAGACACAACTAAATGAGGAAGATGATGAAAGGACAGATTCTGATGAGCCTAGGGAACATGCAGAAGAAGGGAAACACCTTGCAGCAGAGCCAACACAACAGTGAGAGTAACAGGTGCAGGTTGAAGACATTATGAACCAACAAAACTCAGATACTGCAGAAAATGAGGAAGAAAACCCAATGGAAACAATAGGGCCATAAACGAGAAAAAATAAGGCAATGGAAGAACTTGGAGCACCAAGAACATCGAACAAGAAGAAGGAACTCACATTGTCACTACCACAATTACCTGAAGGAGTCAAAATATTGGGTGACATGTTAGGATGTGTTAATAAACTGAAGTATGTTGACCACGATGTTACAAAAATGAGGAAGTTTCCTTAGTTTGTGCAACAAGTCTACATGGAAAGTAAAGGATATGTTCCATCAAGAGATCCCATTCCAGAGCCAAAACAATGGATCGCAGGGCTATACAACACATGAATTATGAACATGTTGGAGATTCCTCACTTTGGGAGAGGAAAATATGTCAATGCATGTGTCAAACATTTACTGGAACTAGTACATGGAGGAATATTATGGATGGATAGGCATGTATCCATAGATGTGGAATTAATTGCAGAAATCACAATATTACCAACAAATGGAGCAAAACTAGAGAAGTACATGGATGAAAAAACAAAAGAAAAATTCTTGGAAGATGAGATAAAGAAAAAATATGGGACAAACATAGGATCTAGGGGAATGGTTATTAAATAGATAAATGAACTAGCAACTAAGTTTACTGTTGGCATGTTTACAGGAAGCATGTGCTTGTCATTGATGGAAAGAACATAAATGAACCAAACCTTGAGAGCACATAAGACGAGAAATCTCAGAAGAGATAGCAGTTTCCAGAAGTGTAGAGGAGGTCCAAGAGACAGACTCGCAAGAGGAGCAAAGGTTGAGACCCGTGAACACTTAGAAAACCTTCAAAGTTAGAGATATCAGAAGCTCAGGAGGAAGAGAGACAGTGGTTGTTGGATCACTGATCCAGAGGACCAACAACCGTTAGATTGAATTAATGGAAGGATAGGTTAAGCGGGGAAAAATGATTGAGAATTTGATCATCTGAATTTATGTCAACCGTCGGATTGATTTAAGTGGAAGGACAAGATAAGAAAGAGTCATTGATCTAAGATATTGATCAATGAACAACATTCGTTTCGGGTCTAACGATGTGAGGAGGTTATGCTCCAGAGAAATCACTTCGAGAGTTTCAGTTTGAGATCTGAAATCCCTGAAGTTTAGAGAGTTGGAGAGCTGGAGTAAACGTCAGCCATCAGATCATTTTAAAGTGGAAGGACAGGATAAGCTAGAAAAAACAGCATTGCATAAATATCGAGTTGTCAATCTAGGAACATGATTGATGAACAAGATTTAGTTCGGGTCTAAAAGTTGCGAGGAGGTTATTGTTCAGGGATTGTCACTTCGGAAGAATTGGCGACTTGAAAAGTCGAAATACCCAAAGTCTCGAAGTGAATGAGGATCCACGTTAACAAGACTACGTCAGCAAGGACACTTGGCATAATTAGACAATGACAAGTGTCAAGTTGATTTGGCATTTCAAGTACGTGCAAATCACAAATCCGAATGACACGTGGAAGCTACTACACTCATGACACGTCATGAAGTGACGTAAGTAAGTAACGTCACTCTGGGAGTTTTACTTCAGGAGATTTACCACCAACACTTTCCCAAAGTTATGAAGTCCCGAAGTGGTTTGGGTTCATCCATTGTCGAGGAGGACAGGTGGCATGTGATCCATAACTTCGGAAGTTTGTGGATGAGGAGAATGTGAAAACCACAAAAGAAAAATCTTGACTGTTGATCGTCAAGGGGAGTACATGTCAACTGATTTGAGATTTTGGAGAAATCTCACTTCAAGGATTTCCAGTTGAGACTTGATAATTCTGAAGTCCGGAGACATGAAAGGATCGTGACCATTGATCCGAAAGGGACACGTGTCAGTGGATTGTCAGCTTCGGGAAAAATCAAAGGAAGGTTGAAAGGTTGGAAAGTTGATATTTCCGAACCTCAAATACCCGAAGGGATCATGACCGTTGATCCGAAAGGGACACGCGTCAATGGATTGTCAGCTCTAGGAAAAAGAAAAGGAAGGTTGAAAGGTTGGAAAGTTGAGATTTTCGAACCCTGAATACCTGAAGGGATTGTGATCATTGATTCGAGAATATCACGTGTCATTAGATCATGGACTCCGGGTGAAATGCTATGGGAGGAAGCAGAGTTTTAGAATCGAGACTCCCGAAGCCCGAAATACGAAATTGATCTCGTCTGTTGGTTTGGAGGACCACATGTCACTTGGTCATTGAGACTAAGGATCCTGCATGGACGAAGGCAAGAAGGCAGGAAAATATAATAGATCAGATCCATTGATCGAGGGAATCTGTCAGAGACCGTGAGATCGACGATCACGCCTGATTGCGGGATCATAAGTTGCTCGAAAGTTAATTTTCTGAGGGCAAGCCATAATTGAAATCACGTTATCAGAGAAGGGGTACATGGTAGTTGGAGATATATTGCGAGGATAAAAGTGGTTAATCCCAAACCACTGTTGGACACGCCCGCAATCGTTCACTTACGCAAGCACATAGCCAAAGGTCACATACGACAAGGGGCTAATGAGAAGAGAGCTCCCACCCACAATCACGTGGTCATGTGAAATTAATCACTCAAGGTCATATCGAAAAATAGGAACTTAGTGTTCACTAGACCAAGAACACGAAGTACCTTTTGAATAGGTGTATGATCACTGCCAAAGGTCACATGAAGCAAGGGACTTAGAAGCCAAAGAAGGCAAAACATTTCTGGTTGTAACTGCCAGAGAAGACAAAGAATTTCGACTGACAGAGAAGCAAAAGATTCTCAGGGTAACTACCTGAGAAGACAAAGAACCTTGAATAATGACCAGAGAAGATGAAGAGTTTGTATGATGATCAGGAAGATGACTCAACGTATGAAATACATGCAGAATAGAGAAGAGACAGTGTGTGTCTCGGAGAGTGATGCATGTGGGTAGGAAGAGATGCAGTGCATAATATGAAGGGGATATCTGTGGTGCAGTAAAGAGGATGTAGAGGTAGCACATAACATAAAAGGCATAAGAGAAGCTGAACAACAGGCGGTGTTGAGCGCGGGAAGAAAAAGAGCAGAGCATAGAAGCTGAACGATGAAGAAGCAGGGCAGAGTATAGAAGATGAAGAAGGTAGAGGAGACATGGAGCTGTAACATACCATATTAGAGATAGAGCAAGTAAGTAAAGTTTGTAAGATTCATTTCGGGTGGTAGGGTGGTGCTAGGGTGGATTGTAGTACTCTAAATTCTAGTTGGTTCTAGAAGATATTCTGGGTGTTGGTGCTTCCATCTAGTGGGTGCTAGAGAAACCTAGGAGTTGGTGCTTCCATCTAGTTGGTTCTAGAGAAATCCGAGAGTTGGTGATCTCTGCAAGTTGTAGCTTGCTATCAGAGGTTGTAGCCTCATATTTGATTTGGAGCTCAAATATTGTTATGTACATGAAAGTTGGAGCTTGATTGACATCATAAGAAGAAGAGGTTTTCACCCTTTATGGGTTTCCTCAGGAAAATCAGTGTCTCTATGTATTATGTGTGATTGATCATTATATATATATACACGTTAAGTTATTAGAAACACATTAAATAATAATCTAGAAATAATAAGAAAAAACAGGAAATTTTTCAAGCTTATATATATA
>ML803142.1:98662-110584 GCA_009831015.1 Picea engelmannii
CCCCCCCCCCCCTCTCAGTTATATTTCCAACAATTGGTATCAGAGTCGGTGCCTTTGATCAAAGGTAGATCCATAAGCTTGAATATGACTAGTCATGATGGAATTTCAACTAATAGACCCCCTCTGTTTGATGGAACAAACTTTTCCTTCTGGAAAATAAGAATGAGAACACATTTAATGTCTCTGGGTGCTGATGTTTGGAATGTTGTTGAAACGAGATATGTGAAGCCTATAGTCTTGGCCTCAAAAGATGATAATATGGAGTTTAGCTTTAATGCAAAAGCAATGAATGCCATCCTCAGTGGACTTGCTGGAGTCGAGTTTGTCAAAGTTATGCACTGTGATTCAACAAAAGTTATGTGGGACAAGCTGATAAGTAGTTATGAAGGTAATGAAAAGGTGAAAGACGCAAAACTTCATATTCACAGACTGAAATTTGAGCAGTTAAATATGAATGAAGATGAAACTATCGGTAAGTACTTCTTACGTACAGAAGAACTTGTCAACACTATGAAAGGCCTAGGTGAAACGATAGATGAATCTTTTCTAGTCCAGAAAATATTAAGATCTCTTCCTGATAGATTTAACTCAAAGGTCTCTGCCATAGAGGAAATAACTGATCTCAAAACATTGACACTATATTAACTTCTTGGAACCCTAACTTCTTATGAAATGAGAATCACCAAAGGTAAATCCACTACAAGAGAGACATATTTTAAAGTAGAGAAAAACACAGACTCCAATATAGATGAGATTGAAGCAAATTTTGTGAGAAGACTGAAGAAAGGATCAGGCAAATACAAAGGTAAACTGCCCTTCAAATGTTTAAAATGTGGTAAGATAGGTCATTTTTCATCTAAGTGTCCTCACAAAAGAAAGGATCATACATATGACGATGAAGAGAAGCATAAACACAAGAAAGTCTATAAATAGAATAAGTTTAAGAAGAAAAGTCTTTGTGTAAACAATGATGATGATCCCTCAGATGATGAAAGTAGTGACTCTTCTATTGAAGATAAAATAAATGATATCATGCTAATAGATTTAGAATATAAACACTGAATATACAGAAAGTGAGTCCATTGATTATGAAGCAGTAGTAGATCTTGAAGGAGAACTTGTCAGTGCCATGGAAGAGATTGATAGACTCGAAGAAAACAAAACAAAACAAAAACAATTACTGCTCAGGTATGAGAAAACATGCAATGAACCATCTGAAGAAATTACTCTCTTGAAGATTAAGTTAGAAGAAGCTAATAAGATTCAACACATCCTCAAAAAACAATTAAAGTAAGCCGAAACAAAAGGTGAAAAATTGGAAGCTGAAGTAGTGACAGTTAGAAAAGATCTAGAGAAATTTCAGGCCTTATATCATTAGAATCTGACAAATATTAAAGCCTCAGAAGGATTAGCCTCCATTATGAATCAACAAAGAAATTCAAAGTTGAAAACTGGTTTGGGTTATGAAGAGGGATCAAGTAGTGGTCAATGAAGCAACAAAGAATCCATCAAATTTGTCAATTCTACAACCATTGACAACAAAAAACCTGCAGAAACAAAGGAAGAGAATCAACCGCCAAGGAGGAGTGAAGGAAAATATACCAGAAATGAATCTGTAGAACAAAGAAATAATACACCCTCTGCTCAAGGAAATCATCAACATGGAATAAATCAACCTACTCAAAGAAGACAACCATTTTCCAGGTATAAAGATTTTTTCTATAGATATTGTTTTTACTGCTCTAACTTTGGCTACAAAGCTGTAAATTATTCTTTAAGATTTAGACATGAGCAATCAAGACAACCAAGGAATAAATATCTGCCACAGCAAAGAATGAGACAACCAAGTAACAAACAACCACAGACTGCAAATCATGTGATGGATGGGAAAATGACGCAAATTATACATAACAATCATTATGATCCTTTATTCAATGAACTAGAGTGTTACATTTGCCATAATTATGGACATAAAGCTGCAGACTGTCGCTTAAAAAACTATAAGCTAGATTCAAATCACAGAGTTTAAAACGTCAAGGTTTGGAAGAAGAATGAAGATAATAAGTGTGGATTAGTGTTATCAAATCAAAGACAAAAAGACACCCAGTATATTGACAGCGGGTGCTCCAGTCATATGATAGGTGACAAAAGTAAGTTCATATTACTCAAAAAAAATAAATCAGGGAGTGTGTCCTTTGGAAATGATGCTCCAAGAAAGATCAGAGGTAAAGGTATAGTAAGCTTCAGTAATGGAATAATCAAATCTCAATATGTATTATTTGTTGATGGTTTAAAGAATAATCTTCTTAGTGTCAGTCAGATATGTGACAGAGGATGTGAAGTCACTTTCACTACCAAGAATTGTAAAATAAAGACAGTAAACACAGGAGAGATGATTGCAAAATGGGTTAGAATTGAAAACAATGTATATGTTCTAAGGAAGATAAGGAGAAATGTCATTTAAGAAAACTTGATGAATGTTGGTTATGGCACAGAAGGATTGGACACCTGAATTTTGATCATATTGTCAAACTGAATAACGAAGGTGCTGTGAAAGACCTTCCAAGAATATATAAGCCTAATAACTCTATATGTGAATCTTGTCAAATGGGGAAGTTGACTCGTGCTCAATTCAAATCGAAGAGTTTCACATCTTCAGAGAAACCACTTCAAATTTTTCATATGGACTTGTATGGACCATCGCAAATGGAAGGAACTGGAGGAGAACATTACTTTATGCTAATCATTGATGACTTCTCTAGACTTACGTGGGTTTCCTTTCTAAGAGAAAAATCTGATGTGTTTGAGAAGTTCAAAAAGTTTAAGGCGCTAGCTGAGAATTAGATAGGAAGGAAGTTAAAGGCAATTTGCTTAGACAGGGGAGGAGAATTTATGTCAAGAGCTTTCAAAGAATTCTATGACAGACATGGAATTAAAAGAGAATATAATATTCCAGGTACTCCTCAACAAAATGGAGTTGTAGAATGCCAAGATAGATCAGTTGAAAAGATGGAAAGGGATATGATGAGTGAAAAGGAAATTTCACAAACCTTCTGGGTGGAGGTTGTTCACATGGTCATTAATATTCTAAACAAATCACATCTATGGCCGAACAGTGATAAAACTCCATGTGAGTTGTGGTTTGGTCGACCTGCATCAATCAAGAACTTCAAAGTATTTGGAAGTAAGTGCTACATCAAGAATAATGATGATCATGTAAGAAAATTTGATAGTAGAGATGATGAAGGTATCTTCTTAGGATATGCAACAAATAGTAAAGGATACATATGCTTTAAAAAACGAATGCATAAATTAGTAGACTGTATTGATGTTCGAATTGATGAAGAAGCTCCTGTAAAATATCAACAGAGAATAAGCACTAAGCGAGATGAAAAATATGATGAGAATAATAAAGATAAAGAGCAATGAATATTAGAGTCACAAGAAGATGATGAATCAGGTGGAGAAGAGACACCTAGACAAGAAGAGTTAGGACAACAATCATTATCAAATCCTTCCTCCATAATTACTCAAAAGAATCATCCTGAAAGTCAGATAATTAGTGAGAAAGAAAAAGGTGTACAAACCAGGAGAAGGATAATCAAAGACACTGAGAAATCACATATAGCCTTCATATCCATGGTGGAACCTAAGAACTTTAATGAAGCCAGTAAAGATGTAAAATGGTTAGAATCAATGAATGAGGAACTGGACCAAATTGAAAAGAATGACACTTGGGAACTCGCTCCTAGGACAACAAATAAAAATGTGATAGGATCCAAATGGGTCTACAAAAACAAGATGAATGAGCAAGGAAATATTGTAATAAATAAGGCTAGATTGTGTTGGTCACTATAATTGCTTAATTGATTCAAACAACCAAGTGATACATAAATTATCAACCCAGGGAAGTCTTTTATTTCAAAGATAACCACGCACTATATATGCTCAATTCCAAAAGCAACTTAGTGTTGTAGCAAAGAAACTTATACTAATCACACTTGCTTGAATAAACTAAAGTTCTGAATTAAATCACAGGAAAACAACTTCCCTATTGCAAATCTTGAAGATTAATCTAAGAATCCTGGATTACATTAAAATAACACTTGCAATGGGAAAGAACAACTATCCTGCAACTAGAGAACAGGACCCTTACTCTCAAACAGAGACTTCAGTGCTAACACTCTTTTATGAAAACAGTAAGCAGAAGACAATTAACTCTATCTAATAGAGAACAAGGCTGTCTAGTTCCTTCCTTTCTAAGCAGGATCCTTAAGCCCTATTTCTGTTTTAGCACACTTGTGAATTTTAGGTTTACAGAGAAGAGGATGGTATGATCCCTTCCTTTTTGAGCAGGAACCCTTCACCCAATCCCTGGCTAGCACACTTGCAGAATTAAATGAAATCTACAGAAGACAAGGTGTTCTGATTCCTTCCTGTCTGAGCAGGAACCCTTAACCCAATCCCTGGCTAGCACACTTGCAGAATTAAATGAAATCTACAGAAGACGAGGTGTTCTGATTCCTTCCTATCTGAGCAGGAACCCTTAACCTAATCCCTGGCTAGCCTCATAAAATCATCACACAAGATTGTTGATAAAAAGAATTACGAATTTCATTCAATAAACTAAGACAAAGTCAGTAGTGTTTCAGCAAAGCGGAATTCATTAAAAGCAGTGTTTCAGCAACAATGAAAGTTAATCAAAATGTAAACAAAAATTGTACTAACACACTTCTAAACTAATGGGTGAATCTTGTGAAGAAGTTGGGCCCTCCCTTCTCACAAGATTCCCCTGAAACGAGAAAACTAGAGAAGGATACTCAAAGCAGTCCTCTATTCATCTGTCGAAAAATCACATTACAAATTGGAAAATAGAATACGTCCCTCTTCTCTAGAGCTTCTTCAATACATAAAACTTGGATCCCTCGATTGATGATTTCCTCTTATTTAAAGAGGAAATCCCTTCGATACAATAATTACAATGCATATCTGAGTCATATCCTTAGTCGGATCTACTTTCTAAACCAGCATAGGATGTCCTATTCTCACGCAACATAATTCTATTACTGGGGCTGAATGAGGTATTGTTGTTACGACTGGTGTAACAACTTCTTCCCGTTGTTGCTGATGTTGTTTCAGCATCACAATTCGCGGGTTGTTTCATCCACGTGAATTGCGCTCTGACTATGTCGGCATTCTTGTGTAGGAGCGACGGTTATAGCTTTGTTGACCACTAACTGTAACAGCTTCCTTTGTGTTTCATCATCGTCGGTCCTGGCGGTTCCTCTGTGTTTCAGCATCTGCAACTCTGGACTATGTAACAGCTCCGTGTT
The DNA here is from genome assembly GCA_009831015.1 of Picea engelmannii. NCBI lineage: Eukaryota > Viridiplantae > Streptophyta > Pinopsida > Pinales > Pinaceae > Picea > Picea engelmannii. Next base: position 103,996 of record ML803142.1, read on the forward strand.
TCAACATCTGCGACCTCGGACTGTATAGCAGCTCTGTGTTTCAGTATCTGCGACCTCGGACTATAAGGCAGCTCCGTGTTTCAGCATCAGTTCTGTGTTTCAGCAACAACGACCTTGGACAGTTCTGTGTTTCAGCAATAGGCCTCAAATGTTAATCTGCAGTTTGAACACTTATGTATTTCTAATCAATGGTCAAGTACGAGAGTGATGTAAAATATTTTGCAAAACAGATTAAACGTATAGTAATGAGAAGGGACGTTGTATACCTTTGGGATGATCAGATAAAGTGATAGTATGAGTCTAAATACAGGTGATCAAGAGTATAATAGTGGCAAAAAGTGTAGGCAAAAAGGTACATTGTGTGGTCCTAACATCCCCCCCAACTCAAGGTGTTGCATGTCCTCAGGCAACTCACTCTGAATCAGAGTCTTGATACCGACTCTGATCATGTAAGTTACTCAAGCTGTAACTCTGGGAGGTACTGTCCGTTGGCGTTCTAAACCCTTGGACCTGCTGTAATCTTTTCCATGTTGTTGTTTCTGCTTTCTTAGGCAGCTTATAACTGACTTGATACCTTTCTATTGACAACCAGAGAATGGGAAAATAAAACCGGTACCCTATCCAATTTTCAGCACAATGTCTAACACACTGGATATAGTTGGGTATCCTGGAAATTGCTACTTCTAAGTTGGTAGGACCAAAAGGATTGTGTTGTTGTCTCTTCTCCGTGGATTGCTGCCAAAACAGGTTATTGGACTGGAGGGAAGGAATCTATATGGATCTGATGATGTGTTCACAATCCTGGAGCACTTCTGACTGTAGCTATTGAACATGTTCAGTCACCCCTGGTTGTTTTAAGAACTCATAATATTGTGAGATAAAGGTAGCTGCCATCTGTGGTTCTGGTCTAATCCAGAGGAGGCGATTATCTTCATTGTGTTTAGCAGCCAAAAATTCATCTTGCCAAATGATTTGATTGAGGAGAAAGGAGGTGAATGCTCTAATTTGAATGTCCTCAACAAGGGGATTTATGTTTAACAACCTATTTTCTGGAATAGCCTCATTATGAAAGTATGCCTCACAGAGGAGGTGCTTATCCCTGGTAGAGGCAGCTACAAAAGTTTTGATAAAATCTGTCGATTGTATTATTGCATGGGGTTTACCTTCTAGAATGGATTTGATCTGAAATAATGCGAGTCTTTCCATCAGGAATAAGGAGTAGTTGCAAGATGGCTTCCTTGTGGCCAACAACTTCTGCACCAAATCAAAGACCAGGACCAATCTACCTTTCAATTCTTTGTTCTTCTTCTTAAGCTCACGAGCTTCCTCACGTATTTTCTCTAGAGCTTCCCAATTTGAGAAAGTGTGATTGATCCAGATTTGTTTGTACACTTGCAAGTTTTTGGCTTGAGTTTCAGCATACTCTTTCTTCCATTTTTGTATTTCTGCGTGCTCATCCCATAGCTGAGTCTGTGTTTCAACGTTGGAAGTAGTGGGATGAGGTAAGGTTTGAGTATATTGTTCCCTGGAAGTGGAGAGATTGATCTGGTTGGGAGGTGTAAATTCCTCCATAGGAACTGTCTGCACAGCCTTGTTGACAAAGGTAGGGGCTTCTTTTGTTGCAATGCAGGGCTCAGTCTTGATCCTGGGAGGGCCTGCTGGTTCTTGTGTTGCAGCAGGTTCAGTCTTGAGCTTGCTAGGGCCTGCTGGTTCTTGTGTTGCAGCAGGTTCTTCCTCGACTTCAAAAGGTGAAGGAGTAGGGGCTGCCCTTGGCACTGAGACTTGAATCACCTTATAGCCTGCCTGATGGTAAACATCGCCACATTGGCAACACATGTATTCTTTACACACGCTCTCTATGGTCTCCTTTGACAAGGTTGTTGTTCGGGCTAAGGTGTACAAATTTAGTTATTTTTCATATGCTTCCCTTGCCCTGGCTAATTCTTGCTGATATGCTTCCAATTGAGACTTTAAAAACTTGTTTTCTTCTAAGACATCGGCCATTGTTTGTTTGGATTGAGAGATGACTGGTTCTTGTGTGACAGTCATAACCTCATGAGCTGGTTCTTGTGGAGCAGCTACAGGAATGGCAACTGATGCTTGTCTTTCAGCCTCTTGGTGTAAGGAGAGTAGTGTTTCAACACCCTCGACCTCTAATTCCTGAATCTCAATGTCAATGTCAGCGGATGGTTTTTGTGTTTCATCCGTAGCACCCGGGGTCTCAAATTCATGTATATCAATTTCTGTGTCAGTGGCTGGTTCTTGTGTTTCAGCCATTGAATGGGTGTCTGGTTTTTCAGCCACTTGTCTTGAGCAGGGTGGTGTTGTAGCATTCTGGACCTCTGATTCCTATAATTCAATTTCGAAGTCAGTGGTTGGTTCTTGTGTTTCAGCCACTTTATTTGAAACAAATGATGTATGGGCATCTGGTTCCTATAACTCAATTTCGAAGTCAGTGGTTGGTTCTTGTGTTTCAGCCACCTCATTTGAGACAAATGATGTCTGGGAATTTGGTTCCTGTAATTCCATATCAGCGGCTGGTTCTTGTGTTTCAGCCACTGAATGGGTAGTTGGTTCTTGTGTTTCAGCTACTTTATTTGAGGCAGATGGTGTTACAGTATCCTGGGCATCTGGTTCTTGTGTTTCAGTGCCCGTGGCTGGAATAGGCAAAGACCTCGGGACGGGGAAGGTTGGAGGTGTACGGGGTATCAGTTGAATTGGTGGGGGATCTAGGGTAGTGGTACTAAAGGGTGGCCTCATTGAGGCTTTTGTTCTCTTTTTGCGCAAGAAGGGTGGAAAGGGGGCAATCTGTTTTCGTTTTCGTGGAGGTCTTTCCTGAATGATAGGGCAGGTGACATTATCTGGTTCAGAGTCATCACTGAGAATATGAAGGGCGGGAGTGGATGACTCTGGTAAGGTATGCAGTGGATTTGGTAGGGTAGGGGGATTGACTGGACTGGTTGGTTCTGTGGGCGGGATATTGGGTGCTTCGGGGGAGTCTGGGGGGTTTTGCGGTTGTTGCTCCTGGGGAATTTCGGCAGCTGGTTGAGAGTTTATGGGTGGACGGTTTTGCTGTTCAAAACCCCTGTGGATGAGTAATTGAACAAGACGGTGGTGAGTAAGTGACAGAGTTGGATCTTTGGCCTTTTGACAGTAATGTGCCATATTCTTCAAACAACCCAACAAATAATAGGGAAGATTGACCCGTCTGTTATGCCTTAAATGAGAAAGTAGAAGAAAGTCATGTTGGTAGACTACTTGATAGCGACCTTCACAGGTCAGGTAGTGCTTGATGAATCTGGCGACCTCCAGCCATGGGGGTGGCAGTGAGCTGAGCTGAACACCTCTGCTCTTCAATTCAATTCTTTCCCCAGGAAGGAAGAAGCTCTGCTGAACATCCCTGATGATATGCTTCCGACTGAACGTACGAGTTCCATCCCTAGGGAGGCCTGAGACCGTTGCTACGTCTTCTTCTGTTATAGATATTCGGATGCCTGCGATGATAGAATGATTCTCTTGAAGATTTCGGGCGAACTGTAGGACTTGTTGTTCATTATATCCCTGAAGTCTGCGGAAGTAATCAAGCCACCCTGCCTGCTCGAAGATTTGATACACTACTGGATAGTGTTCGAGCAGCGCTGTGGTGCGGGCTCATTTCATATGACGGATACTCCCATGGCTACTAGCTCAGTAAGTTACAGCGTCGAGAGTTTGTGTATCAGCTCTGCACAGAGTGAGTTTTCCAAGCGACTTATGCAGGAATAGTGGTTAAATGCGCGAAAGGTGGTGAAATGGGGATGGCGGCGGTGAAATCGGATGAAATGATGGTATTGCGGATTTGATGTGTACTTCCCCTCCCATCAAGTGCGATTAGTAATAATTTCACTTGAATGGTCATAATGGCTAAAAATCTTTCTCATTAACTATCGCCTAACTGAATTACATAATATTTACGTACCTTGCCTTACCGTTTGATTCGTTCTTCCAACAAGATATCATGCTTGTCCGTGGTAGTCCTGTTGTGGTGGAGACCTTTGATTGTGTCGAGGGTTGCTGACTAGAAGGACGAACTATAACCTGAGGGCGTAGAAGCTTGCTGACAGACGATGGTGGCAGACTGGTGTTTCAGCAACAGAGAAGAACGAAACAATTGTTGTAGATGAAGAACTGCTGATGAATGGTGTTTCAGTATCGGAAGAAAGTCAAAAGTGTTGATTGGTGGTGTTTCAGCATCGGGAAAAGTCGAAAGTGCTGAACAGTGGTGTTTCAGCATCGGAGAAAATGATGAAGGGTTGCTGACAATGGTTTTTCAGCAACGGAAAAAGGCAAAACAATTGTTGGACGGAGTTGTTTCGTTGATGAAGGATGGTGAGGAAATGGTGGACTATAGTGTTTTGGGCGTGGGAAGAAAAAAAAGTGCTGAACAATGATTTTTCAGTAGCGGGGAAAAAGTCAACAATGCTGAACAATGGTGTTTCAGCATCAGAAGGGAAAGGCGAAACAATCGCTGGACGGAGTTGTTTCGTCGATGAAGGATGGTGAGGGAATGGGAAAAAGTGGCAAAAAGGTTGTCAGGCCGTGATGGGGGAAGAAGGTGTGAGTTTGGTGTTTCAGTAATGAAGGAAAGGGGGCGGATTGCTGACAGTGGTGGTTCGGCAACAGTGGTGATTCGGCAATAGAAGGAAGTCAAGAGTGTTGAACGGTGGTGTCTCAGCAGCGTGAAGGTCAATAGTGTTGAACAGTGGTGTTTCAGCATTGTGAAAGTCAACAGTGCTGAACAGTGGTGGTTCAACATCGTGAAACTTCGTCTCTTTGAAGTAGGATCGTCCTCTCCTAGTGGTTGTGCTTCGATCGGGGATCTGCAAAAATCGACTGTAGCATGGTATTCCTTGATAGGGATTATTAGTAAACAGAATCTAATCTAATATAATACTAAAGAAAAATTAATCTAAAAGAATTAATTGTTATTAGGGGTGGACACCCCCTCAATGAAGAGAAAATGAGCGTCTGCCATGCATGTGGCCTTAAAATGTTCCTTAGAAATAGGTTGCTGGTACAGACGGAGCCGATGACCATTTACAAGTAACGGAGTTCTGGAGTCATCGATTGTGAGGAGCCTTACTGTTCCATTGGGGAAAACTATGTCTATTTCGTAAGGGCCAAGCCATCTTGTACGTAGTTTCCCTTGAAATTCTTTGAACCGGGAATCATACAATAAGGCCCAATTACCTTTTTGGAACTGCTTGTTTTTTATATTTTTGTCATGCCATTTTGATCTTTGTTGTTGAATTATGGTTGTTTGCTAAATGGCATCTAGTCTTTTCTCCTCTAGTTCATTAAGCTGCTGCAGCCTGGCTGTTTGTGCATCGGTTAGATCAAGGTTGACAGCTAAAGCAGTCTTTAAGTTTTTTATCTCAAATTCCACAGGAAAAACAACACTCTTTCCATAGACTAATTCATAGGGAGAAAATCCTATAGTATTTCTCCAGGTAGTTCTGTAGGCCCATAGTTCTTCAAGGAGCTTGTGGGACCAATCCTTTCTACTTTCCTTCACTGTTTTTGTGAGAATGGATTCTATTACTTTGTTTGTGCTTTCCACCTTTCCATTGGCTTGGGGGTGGTATGATGTAGTCATTCTCTACTGAATACGATATTTCTGAAGGGTGGCTTTGAACCCATGAGAGTTGAAAGGAGGTCCTCCATCTGTAACTAATTCTTTTGGCATTCCATATCTGGTGAAGATGTCTTTCAATAAGAAATCTATAACTGCTTCTTCAGTCACTCTGTGGAGTGCCTTGGCTTCCACCCATTTAGTCATGTAGTCTGTACAGACCAGTATATAAACTTTTTGATTGGATGGAGGATTGATGGGTCCTATGAAGTCTAAGGCCCATCTTTCAAATGGTTCAAGTACTACCTGGGGATTTAATGGCATTTCATCTCTATGATTAGGTTGGCCTACTCTTTGGCAGCTATCACATGCCTTGACATATTTCTTTGCATCTTTGAAGAGTGAGGGTCAATAGTACCCCATCCTGAGAATTTTATATGTTGTTCTTTTATTAGCAAAATGCCCTCCACAAGGGCCATCATGACAAGCTTTCAATAGATCATACACCTCATCTTCTCGAACACACCTTCGGATTTCTTGATTAGCTCCTGTATGGAAAAGGTACCCACTTATCCAACTATACCGAGCACTTTGATGAATAATACTTTTCTTCTCTCGGTAGGATAGGTGTGATGGTAACTTCCCTGCAACCAAGTAATTAGCAATATCTGCATACCAAGGTGAGTGAGCAGAAACTGCAAATAGATATTCATCAGGAAAGGAACCATCTACTGGGGTATCATCATAAAGTGTCAATCGATAAAGGAAATCAACAACTACATTCTCTTTTCCTGGTCTATCTACAATTGTAATATCGAATTCTTGCAATAACATCAGCCATCTAGTGACTCTAGCATTTGTGATAGGTTTATTCATTAAGTACTTGATAGCTGAGTGATCAGTATGGACAAAAGTAGAATAGCCAGTAATGTAATGTCTAAATTTATTAATTGCATAGATAACTGCTAGGAATTCCTT
>ML803142.1:120857-134338 GCA_009831015.1 Picea engelmannii
CGGATGGAATGAAAACTTTTGAGAAAATGCCGCAAAGAGGAATCCCCTGTAGGATTAATAACAACAGTCGCGCACTGCACAAAGGGGAGTCTACTTAGCTAGGATCCATATCTACTAAAATTGTGTTTGTATGATTTCCAGGATGAACGAGACATCGGTTCAGAATTTCATTATGCATGATTAATCATATTGATAGCACTGGTTGGATGGGGAGAACCAAAATAATAGTGGATTTTACTAAAGGCTAGGAAAATTTTGCGTAGCCAAACACATAACCTTATGGCATACTACAGATCCAAATCAAAGGAAGGAAAATGCTAGCATTTTTTCCATGTTCTATGATGAGATATAGGATAAGCTGGAAAACATATGTAGAATACCACTAGAACTGGTGAGAGAAAATAAAGGAATAGAAAATTGTCAATATTTAAGGCACAACATGTGGATCCAGGCTAAGAGGGATCCTAAAAAGGAATGGTTGCAATTAAGATATTGTGTCACAGGGGAAGAAGTACAGTGGGATATGAAGGATTGGCCTAAAGAGTGGAAGGTGCCAGTAATCCCAAAGAAAGTCTCAAAATATAAACAACCAATAGAGGTTGGACCTTCACAAAAGTCAACCAACCCAACAAAAAAACCGGAAAGTGGCATAGTGCGCAAAAGGAATAGGGGGTATCACAACAACTAGAAAGACAAAGTAGAAAACCACTATCCCAACGGCTTCATCTCAGGAAAATGAGCATGTAGAAGGACCAAATCAAGGAGCGTAGAATGATACCTATATTCTTATGACAGAGGAAGTAGGAGGTGGAAATCTCCCAGATTTTGATATACCAGCTAAAAACATGCAGACAAAGACATTGCCAAGGAAAAGAATAGTGTTGTAGATAGCAGGACAACACAAGAAAATGAAGGTGCATAAGGGCATTCTTGAACTTACACTTACAGAGGATGATGAAGACTTAGTATCGGAAAAAAGTTTAGGATCGCACGATGGAGGCGTGGTATGATGCTGGGAAGCAGAGGGAGGAAATAATGAATAAATTGACATAGGTCAAAGATGCATTAGATCAATTGAAAATTACTAGAGTGGAGAAAAAATATCAGGAACAAAAACAACAAACTTCTCAGGAAATAATAGTTCCATAACAGGAGACAGTATAGATCATAGCTATGGGGAATGAAAATTTCCATATCACCCAAGAGATGGTGTAGGTAGATGAAGCTACAGTGCATAAACCACTAAATCATATAGATCATTTGGAATTGGCACTGTCCAATATTCCAACTAAAGCGTTGTACAAGCTTTAGATAAGTGTCACTTAGGAAATTCAATCAAGGGACCATGTAGATGCTACAAGATTACAGTTGGCCAAATAAGTAAGTAATACACTGGAGATGATGCTCAAGTAAGTGTAGTTCGAGAGGGATGAAACAAAGAAACATGTTGGAGTATTAGAGAAGTAGGTGGAAGAAGTATTTAAAACCATTATTGATAGTGCGCAAGGAGAGAATATACCAACAAAGGAGAAAATTGAGAACATAACACGGGCTATAGAGACTTACAGAAGCCACATTACAGAGTTGACAGAAATCTTATCACCAAGTGCTCCACTAGAAGTAAGAACACAAAGGGAGAAGGAGGCTACAGGTTATACAGAAAGCATTGTGTTGATAATCTAGGAGATAACAAAGCTTTATAGTAAGAGCGCACAGTTATGGACAAACCTTCAGGAGGATGGGAAACTTCAGGAGTTGGATAAAAAAGAAGAAGGGGTAAATACCGTGGTGAAAGAACTGAAGCATAAGTATAAAATGATGGCAATAACTGACAAAATAAAAAGTGCACAAGAGATGAAGAATATCCAGGCACATCTCAAGTCCATCCAAGTAGAGAAGAAGTCAAGGCAGGCTCAGTTAGAGCCATTACAAGAAGGTGCAAAAACAATGCTTACTAAGATTAACACAGCAAAGGGTTAGATTGAACAAGTTGGCTTAGAGAGAAGGGAACTATTGAAGGAGCATATTACTGAGAACAATGTGGAGAGTATAGCAGAAAAGAAAGAACATGTAAAATCTCAAGTTGAATAAATTTTAGGCAAGTTCCAGGTGCTCGCAAAGTCAATACAGGAAGTAAACACTACCTGAGTGGATCAATACGAGCCATAAGTGAGTGTTGGGGGCCTATTGGCATAGGAAATTTTGGGGAAAATAGTGGTAATTAATGAAGGCAGGTAGGAAATGGACCAAAGAAGGAGTGCATGCCGAAAAATAGGGAAAAGCAGTGCCAAGAAACTTGGAAAGTCAAATAAAGGACAAAATATGTGGATCAACGAGGAAAACTATTGGATTTTGGACCAGCCGTGATCATGGGGTTAGAAAGTGGACAAACCTAATCCACTTAGGGTTAGTGGGTTAGGGTTTTGGTCATTTTTGTAACGGGTAATTAACCCATTTTTGTAATATAAATATGTTGTTGTGAGATAGAGAATGGGATCATTATCATAGATAGAGAAGGACTGATAGACTGAGTGATCCAGTATCAGTATTGTGATATAAACAGAGAGGTGTGAGTAGACAGATAGAGATATTCATTGTACTCGAGGGTAAGGTCACAAGATATGGAGCTTAGTGCAATCTTGTCAGCCTCAAATGTAATGCGCACAATGATATAAACTTGATGAAGAATAATAAAAGAGCAAAGATAGCCAGATCCTTGTGGACGTAGACTAGGAAGGGTGAATGGATTACTTTGTCAGTAGTAAAATGCAGTGCACAATAGATTAGCTAGAATATTTACTGCAGAATAAATCTTAATTGAATGCAACTGATTACAGAATGGTATATCTAGATATAATGATGTGTTATAATAATAGATCTAATGTGTTTTAGGTAGAAATAATGGCTCCCATCCCCACATAATCCTCCCTTCCAAGATTGCACACAACTAGGTCCTACAGTCACCCATAAGCCATCTTGGGTGAGACTGTATAGTGCACTATGTGTGCAGTGTTTCCTTATGGTCTCCAGAAGGGTTGATGGTTTGCAAGGTTTTGTTGGAAACCTAAAGTAGAACCTAGGTCAACCCAAGAAACGTCCAATAGAAATGCAGGTATCTTCGTTGGGGCTATGGATGCTCATTGGTAGTGAAGCAAGGTCTGTGATGTTGGTGTGACTGCACCATAGGCTATAGATGATTTTTGGAAGTGTAGCAACACCAAGACTATGAAGGAGGATTGCTAATGTGTATCTGTATGCAATTACTCAATCATTATATTTTCCTCATAAATAAATTTATTCTAACCATTTTTTAGCTATAATATGGAAATCATACTTCTATATTTTTTGAGCCTTGGGTTGAAATAAATATCAGTTCGAAATTTGACATTTGAGCCAAATTTATTGATAGGGTTACCCTTGACAACCCCTAAGTGGATTTTAAATGGAGAAAAATATTTTTATCATATCTTGTTCCTATTTTCTTAAGCATGTTAATCTTCATAATTGTTAGTAGTGTTGTTACTTCTATTATAGATTAATATTCATAATAGAGAGAAAATGTTCTATTGATTTATTTAAAATATCACGTATTTTATTAGAATCATATTTTCTTAGGAATAATGACTTTGTACCCAATTATAAAAGGCATGGGGTCTACCATTATTTTGTGTCTCATGAGGAAACAAAATCCCTAGATGGAGCCTAATGTTGTAACTTTATTTAAATTTGATAAATTTTAATAAAGTTAGTAGTCTCATTTCATGTTTTTTAGGTGTTTTGTTTTTATAAATAGGTTAAATTTGAATTTTTTATGGTTTGAATTATTTAAATTTTGAATAAAATTAATAAAACTTTATATTATATATCCATTTTACCTTATTCTAATAAATTTTCCTTTTGAATAAATGCATATTAGATTGAGCTTATTCAATGGTCCATGCTTGATCAGACGCAAGATCGATGACACATATATAATTTCATCCCCCGAAGTGCACCAGACATTGGGCCACCGAGGTTCGACTTAGACGTATTTTTGTCACTTATTCATTCTATTCTAGTTTCATCGGGTCATTAGAACGACTGGCCACTAGAATATTGCAAGCCAACTTTAGTCGAAACACTTCTTTGTGTTGTTTCCACCAGAACCAATCGGTCACTAGAGCATTGGGATATATACACACTAGAGGATTTCCATCCACCACACGTTAGTCTAACTAGGCCACTAGACCAACTAGCCATCGGGAAACCATACTTTCGAGATATCAAGGACCACCAAGCAATGGACCATCTAGACTGTGCGTTGTTGGGATTTTATTTACACTAGGACCATCAGAGTACTGGGAACACCAAAGTACTGGGACATTTGAATATTGCACCACCAAGGAATGTACATCACTAGAGTGTCAATTCCTCCGACCACCAGGTCATTGGAAGTGATTCTGCCAAATATTATTTCTGATATAGGAGATACTCGATAGTATTTGCACGTCAACATTGCATCATGTCCCATATGAGATATCAAAGTCTTGTTTAACAATTATGTTTTGGCCTTACCTTATACTTGATATCTTATAAATTTAACACTTGAAGTTCCGATATCGGATATCAGACTCATACTAAATCCAAACTCTCATACATTTGTCGATGTCTCGATATCTGGTAAAATGGGCTCCATGAGTAAAAGTTATCACTTTGTGCAGAGTTCTGTAACTCACATGTTCACATTCAAACTATGTGGGAGCGCCTTTGCATTATAAAATCATTCAAAATAGATATCACGATAAATTTTGGATTAACCTTTATACTGCAAATCAATGGTTGATATTTCTTGGTGAGATTCATCCAACGACTGTTAAGTTTTATGGCTTCTACAGAGTTAATTTTGGGCATCCGACAAACAAGAATTTAACAGGAAATGTTGAAGGTCAAATAATTCTCATATTTATATGCATTGTAATATGGTATGAGGTGGTGCAATGAGCTTAGATTGAGTGATATATGGAAATGTATTTGGCATACATGTCAAATATTATAGCAATATATTTCTATTTTAAAGGTTGGGACAACACACCCATTGAGGGGTTGAACCATCCCTTCAACCTGATCCAAAATCTATTTTCAAAAATAGTTGCATATTTGATGGCATGGCTTCAGTACTTGAGAGGCATAAAATCATCAGATGAAGGCTTGGTAAAAGGGGGGGGAGAGGTTAGGAATTCTAGCAACAAAGTCTACATTATTTATAATAAACACGTATGTTTTCTCTGTAAAATTATCAAACTGAGGGAATCATTTATTGGATTCACCTCTTGTTTATTCATATCCATGTTTCTCTTTCTATTTTCTATGTTAATATTATTTAAATCCATCTTTCTATATTCTATTTTTACAATTTGCACTCAGATCATATGTGTTGAAAACAACAATATGGTATGACCACCAATGTTGTTAATTATTTGAAGAGATTGTGTAATGCAATTTTCAAGCTAGATTTGTGTGAGTTGGAGATAAATGAAAGATAATTTGTGTTACATCTAGGTTTTATCATTTTTATTTTGCATTAAGTGTTTATGTAGATAAAGAGTTTCATATTATAGGAATTTCAATCCATTTCAACCCTATTTTATGTTCCTTCAATAAAACATTTTCATACACCTGCAAGTTATTTCATAAGTGTAATAATGTTGAATTCCTTATCATGCTCATATTTTTCATTTATTCATTTGTTGGATTCATTGTTTATATTCCCACCAAACCATTATTTATTCATCTCAATTTGGTAGTGACTTCCTTTCTCACAACTAGGACTGAGATTAATTGTTTTCCTCTTTCCTTCTACCTATCATTACCAGTTATTGTGCTCTGCTAAATGAGACTTTGTGCCCAATGGAAAGGCTTTCAAAATGATAGGTTTACAGTCTTTTTATTCAGTATGCTATCATTATTTTCCTCAAGCCTATTATCCTTTTCTTTATTTATTTAAATATGGCATTCTGAGCTCAATATTGAAGATGTGTTTCTTAGTGATAGTAAGCAACTATTTTTATTAAATATGATGAGGGAGCCCCCTCTGGTCCAAGAGTTATATTGTGGCATAAAGTAGGTTTAAATATGCCTTAGCATAGTTCCTAAGCAGTCGGGAACATCTCAAGGTTACAACAATGTCAACCATAAGAGTAAATTTTTTTAGAGGGAAAGGAGAAACCTACCTTTTTTAATCATATTTTTTATTTATCTCCTTATAGGTTTACTCAAATTTCAAGTGTAGGCACTCATAGATGCATAATTAAATTATTCATCCAATGAGTACCCACTCCGCATACTTTTGATAGACCCGTAGTGAGATAAACTAGAAATATATGAAAAAATGTGTTTCTTGAAATTTGAGTAAACCTATAAGGATTTTAGTTAAAAATACAATTACAAAAATTAGTTTTCTTTCTTTCCCTTTGAAAATTCATAAGTTTTATTTTATTATTTTAACTATTATTTTATTATTTTCCTTAGGAGGCCCATTTTAGACCTCAAATTTCCCCTAATGGAGGTACACCCAAGTGATCAACACAATGCAAGAAATATTGTGAGATAGGTCTCTCTTGTTGGTAGAAGTATTACTCCCTGTTGAATATTGTTGCATTGACAAAAATTCCAAATTCCTTTTGGATGCAAAGATATAGGAATTTTGTTGTCCAACTATAAAGGATAGGGATTCCAAGGTCCTAAGGGAAGAGGAGTGTCAATTTTTTTATCTCTCTAATATACCAAAGGGTTTCCAAGAATAGTAATCAGCCAAATATTTCATGGAACCAACTGAGGATAGACTGTACCCTTAGTTGTACTACTCGATACCTTGGTATGTGAGAGTGATCTCCCTGAGTGTTATTTTTGGTGTACTATAACAATGTTATAGTTTTATGTATTATTCTCCAACTATAGTTTTACATACCAAACGATATATCTCTATGTTATTTAAAGATTCCAAAACACATCTGTTGCTTGGAAACAAATGTTAAAAATTGGAGGTGTGTTGGCTCTGGAAAGAGCTTTAAGACCACTTGCATTGTTCCTTAACCTTTAAACTTGAAACATAGATAGTTATATAGAGAATATAATTGTAGAAAACCAATAATATGCAATATGAAAAATATACCCTTGTGTTATGATAATCAAAAGAAGGAAATAAACAATTACTTTCCTTTTAAGGTGAGAGACCTTTCTCTAAGCAAAGCTCCAAATAGAATAACGCATGCCAAAACATTCCACATCCTCCTATATTTTAAAATATATTTTCAATAGAAAATCCCTAACTATTTGTGGTCCCATCATTAATGGGTACCGACTACCTAATGGGCTTTCTAAAGTGGACATTTTTACATTAAATAACTATACACTACTCTCTAATGGGCCTTATTCAAAGAGGATGGATGCATACATCAATTGACTAACTCCTAGGTAGCCTAAAGTAGGGAGGTTAGGGTAGGACCCTTACAATGGACATGATCAAAAGTCTCATTGTTCTTCTAGCCTTGCATAGTACATAGTTCTTGAAACTTATTCACTCCCAAAATTCGTTGAACTAATCACCAAGAATTATGACCCTTTACCATATGGTGTCCTCACCTCTTATGGACAATATATATTGTTTACTATAACAATGAAATCTCTCTATACTATGTTAGGAACATATTTGGGCTCAAAGGTCCTTTCCATGGAATAATGTAAGGAGATGTATATAATATTAACTATGGATTAAAGGAAGAATAAGCTTACCAAACTACTACCTAAGAAAAGTTGTGTCATGATATAATCCCCTCCATATCAAACCAAAGAATTCCTTCCTTGGATTAAAGAGTTCATATCATTTTTCTCCATCATATTGGGATGATATGATGACTCTGTCATTGATGAGGCAATGATAGTCCCTCTTGACCACTTTCATAGTCACTCAGTCCCATCCTTATGCTATGTTGAATCCATTACAACAAACATGAGGGAAAAACTTTCCTATTTCATCTCTGAGAAATTATTTAGGTACCCTTCATACCTTATCTATTTTTTGATATATTATCAAATCGGTTCATTATCTCACCTAGGGATGAAATTTCCAAAGGAAGGTCAACCTACTAGGTGTATTGATTATTTCTTGTTGGTTAGGAATATTGAATAGGACCATTCCTTGTTCAATTACATAAACAAGTTCATGTATGCAACGTTCTCTATAATCAATGAGAAAGAACTAACTAGAATACCTAATGAAATTAAATTATATTCATATGCAAGTGTTCATCACATAAGAGGATACTAGTTCTTAGCAAAGGATTATACCATGATTAGGTTGTATGAGTCAAATATGGCTCCTATAGGCTGTCTAAACTCCTCACACCAAAAGTTTTTATTTTGGAATACATTAGGACTTTCTTGCATGTATATGAGGTATGCTTCAAAAAGTTAAAAAACAAAAGCCATATAACCTACCCCATTGCTATGAATGATTGAGATTTTCCCAATCACAAAGCGACTAGAGAAGTAGGAAAGATGCTGGAATGAATGGAATTTCCCTTATATATGTCATGGATGTATGGTCCTCATTATGTAATATCAAAACTAAAGGGGAATGTGAGGCTTAGACCTAATGACTAGGAACATAGGCTTGCAAAGGAGAAACTAGTAAATCAACATTCCTAGATGCAGGGGAAATATATCATGGAAGCACTAGATGACCCCAATAAGGTAATGGAACAATTTTTCCCTCCACTTCTTGACTGGCCTGATGTCCCAGAATATTTCACTTTCCCTGGGCCTAAAAATGTGGTGGTTGTGTCTAAAGATATGAAATTCAAGGCCCTAATTGAGGAAATAAGGAAATACGTGTTGTAAGAAAATTTTGACAAGGGGAAGATGGGAACGTGGTGGAGGATGATTTCATTTTTAAAGGAAGAAATTTTTCCTTATGGTGAGCTACCCGAAGATAAAAAAAATTCCTTGGTATTTATGATAAGGTGCATAGTTATGATGATGAATAATAAGAAACAAGCATTCCAAAATATGGGTAGAAAAAATGGCATAGTATAACTCAACCACATCAATGATTATCCTACCAACCAATAAATTCTATCAAAAAGGTTTCCATATGCTCGCCTCCATGGGATTCAAGGGTACTAGTGGGATAGGAAAGGATGAGGAGGGTATAATTGATCCCATACCTAGAGTTGAGAGGCCAAATAAATTGGGATTGGGGGAATATGTTGCAACTCCACCCACTAATAAGAAATAATTGCAATCCACTTGTGTACCATTAGGAGTAGGTCAAGTGGATATCCATGAGGAAAATTTCCCCTTACAAGATAAAAAACCAACAAGAGATCCTCCAAAGGCTAGAATGAGATGGGATGAAGGGGAGAAAATAAATGAATAATATATGAAGAAGGATAAAGAAGATACAAAATCCAAAGAGAAACTCAATTTATAACTATTTTAGAAGTAGGAGGAAGAAAGAGAAACCATAACTATAGTAGCATAAAAGGTAAGTGGAGAGGCAATAAAACAAACCAAGGTTGCAATAGTAGGAGTACTAGGAAGTTCAAGAGGGGAAGTCAAAATGATATTATCACAAGGGGAAGAGGATATGGATATAGGGGAGCCAGAGGGGGATAAGAAGAGGAAGAGATAAGATGAGAAGAATGGAGGTAAATCACAAGAAAAAAAAAACATTAGGGATTATGAAGAAGAAGGGAAAGATGAAAATATTCTAGGGCTGATATTGCTTGACGCAGTTGGGGGTTCCTCCCATATGACTTATCCCACTCATTGCACCCCTACTCCATATAAGTTCTAAAAGTTTCATATTGTATCCATACTGGGAGGAATTCCTATCACACTTGGTGTTGAGACTTCTCAAAAGACCGGTTCCTCCATCCCCTTGTTTGAAAACATTCTACCCTTGAAATTCATGGGTCCTTTTGATATCCTTAGGGAAGAAAAAGAGAATAGTAAGAATACCAAGGGATCCATCTCAACTTTGGAGCCTGATGACCCACTTGCATAGTGTAGGTTTATCCCCATGTATGATGGATTCACATGTGAGCTCACCTTGACCACCTTTGAGCCCATAATTCTCAAGCCCAGTGAAAAATTGATATCTAATAATTAGAGAGTATCCCAAGTTAAAATTAAAAACTCTAAATTATCTCCCATTGATAACATCGAAATGGCTAAGAGCTCTAGCATTGTGGTATATGATGGCTATGTCGAAGTTTCTTATGAGAATGATAAAATTAGGAGAAATTCAAGGTCTATATTCATAGAGAACCAATGCTTGACGATGAAGGTAAAGGACTTCAAGGTATCAAATGGGGTACTAGAGGAAAAAATTGTCTCCTTAGAGAAATATCCCCAAATAGCTACTAAGGTTGTTCATATTTTGAAATAAAAATTTGCGCAGATCAACAAAAACACTCCTAGTAATTCAAAAATTGTTATTGGGAAAGAAACAATTGGAGGGAGAGGTTGACTTTATAAACATAAATTAATGTTTCTTTGCATGTCTCGAAGAAATTTATTGTAGAAAGAACAACATGTTGGACAACTGAGAGGGGGGGTGAATCAGTTGTCACTGAGCTTAAACAATTATGATTCCTTTTTAAAATATTTATAAGGCACTCAATGATGATCACAATAATGCAGGGAAATAAACAATGACACATTCAACATCAATCACATATATGAGAAACACAGAGACAGATATTTACCAAGGAAACCCATACAGGGTAAGAACCTCATCTTCTTTATATGATAAGTATTATTTACATTCTTTACATTATCATACATATGAGCACCAACTCATTGCGAGGCTACAACCTCTGTTTTGCAAGCTGCAACTTGTTGAGATCACCAACTCTCTGTTTTTCTCTAACACCCACTAGAAGGAAGCACCAACTCCCTGGTTTCTCTAGCACCAACTGGAAGGAAGCACCAACTTCCTGGTTTCTCTAGCACCGACTAGAAGGAAGCTACAACTCCCTATGTTCAATCACCCACTTGAACCTTTGAGGACAAAAATCCTCCCTAGCACCTCCCTACCACCCTGGATTATGAATATGAAATACTGAATCCTATTACAGTGATATAGTGTTCAATAACAGCTTACCAGTCTCATCACTGTTCTACTGAATTTCGTTGCTCTGTCTGCCTCACTGCCTTCCTGCACACCTGACTTGCGTTGTCTGTTCTTCTGCCTTTTATGCTATGGGCGCCATGTCCACTCACTACACAGTTCCTCTTCTGTTCAATTCAGCGGCTGCACTTCCCTCCTCCTTTACACATGAATCACCTTCAACAATAACAACCACAACAACTCAAACAGAAACGACAACCTCATCTCTTCTCTGTACTATGTATTTATAGATTTTGTGCACCTTGTGCATACAATGCCCGCAATAGCTTTGCATACTCACACTACGCCGATATCCTCCACCTCTCGAGTGCTCTGCCTGATCATCGCAAATCTTCAGCTTCTCTAGTGGTTCCCACCACGCGTCCAACATCACTGGGTGTTCTGTTGAGATTCCTCAACCTTTCTAGCAGTTGAGACTCCTCGTCTTCTCTGGCACAATCGAGCTTATGCCTTCTGTTTCAGTTACAGACTTCAATGCTCATCCATCTGTCAATCGCCTCCACGAACAGTCTTTGTTCTACTAGATGATCCCTTGAGACTCTTCACCTCCTCTGTCAATCACCTCGAAGTGTCTTCGAGTCCTCTGGTAGAACTCATCATTGGTTTCTGGCAGTTTCACTGTGTCGTGCAACAGTAGCCCTCTGATTATGCTCAAATTCACCTGCATCGTTGGATTAACTCTGAAGAGTATTGTCGTTATTTACCGGTTTCTCACTTTCATAATTCGGAGATTCTGCGATGAGACATATTGAGTCTCCATGTCACGAGCTCCAAAAAGGAGCTTGGCTGCCCTAGCTCCCTCCTCTACATGACCACAGGCAGTGACCTCCGGTTACACCGACAATTCATCTTTTTGGTATTTCAGCATTCATATGATCCAGTGTCTCGACACTCCCATACATGATCCCCGAAATTTCGAGGTGGAGCTTATCTGCACTAGGTCCTTCCTCCACGTGACCACACGCGGTGACCACAGGCTATGCCAAAAGGCACTTCAGATCTCGCGAGTTTATAAAATTCATTGAGCCTAATCAATGGTTGAAATCTGCATAGATCAGATGGTCTAGGTCTTATCGTGATCTCGCATCTCACCAGTTTCCACACCATGCTCCGTTGACTCCAAGTCAGCGACTTGTCCTATGATTCGACAGTCCAGATATGGTCTTAATTTGATGGCTGCGATTAAATTGCGATTTCGCATATCGCGATTTTGATGGTCATGTTTCTTTCCTCTCCAAGTCGTGAGTCGCGAAGCTCCGACATGGAGCTGGATCAACGGTCCAGAACAAACCTTGATCTGATGGCTACAATTAAATCACGATTTCTCATATTGCGATTCCTTCGATGGAGGTTCTTGTCACTCCAAGTTGCGATAGGTGAAACTCTAAAATGGAGCTTAGATCAACAGTCCACGACTTTTGGTGTATTGATGGTCAGGATTTTTTTGTGATTTCGCAAGTCTTCATTGTGTCTGCATCGGGATTTCGAGATTTCGCGAAATCGCTTCACCTTGCACTTTTAAAGATCGTGCAGATTCTCCTGGATCCTACGATGGTCGATCCTCATGCTTGAATCTAACGCCCGAGATCTATCCTCCATATCTGCACACTCTTCATGTCTACATTGAGATTTGACAGTCATCGGGAATTCTGAATTGTTGATCCAATGATCACTGTTGCTGCTGATTATGCTGATCTTTGCCATCTTCATTGTTGCACTTTCCATCAATGACAATTATTCGCTGTCTGTTAAATATTTTCCAACAATCTCCCCCTTTGGCATTGATGGCAACACAAGCACCCACATGCATTTAGACTCTCCTTTCGGACTCTTTTCTCCCCCTTTGGCATCAATGTCAAAGAAGAAACATGCTCCCCCTGAGCTGTTGCAGTAGATACTCCCCCTATCAACTATGAGCATCTTGGAAATACACCAGATATTCAATAAGTACTCCCCCTGACCAGGTGAACAGATTAGACACAAGAAATTATAACCCCCAACTTTTGACGAAGATATCCAAAAGGGGTTGGTGCTAATGGTTTAGTAAAGATATCAACAATCTATTCTGTGGAAGGAATATAATTCAGCTGGACAATTCTGTTTGTAACTTGTTCTCTGAGAAAATGGTACTTTATTGGAATATGTTTAGTATTGGAATGAATAATAGGATTCTTGGAGACACTAATGGCACTGGTGTTATCACAGTGAATTGGAATGGGATCAGTGTAAGTTACCTTCAGATCTGCAAGAGTTTGTATCATCCATAAAATTTGTGTGCAACAAGTAGCAACAACAATGTATTCTGCCT
>ML803142.1:136644-150974 GCA_009831015.1 Picea engelmannii
GATTATGTTTCAGCCCATCCACAAGTAGAACATCTTGGGCTTTTCCTTTTCCATTACTTAAGCTCACCATCCCTTTGCCCTTTATTTTCCCTGGAGCATCATTTCCAAAGGTTACGTTTCCTGATTTGCTTTCACTTAGAGATAGAAAATTGCCTTTGTCTCCCATCATGTGTTTGGAGAATCCACTGTCTATATACCAAGGGTTTGTTTTTCTTTGAGCGGACAACACTAATCCACACTTGTCACTTTCCTTCTTCTTCCAAAACTTGACATTTTCAGCAAGAGATTTCGAATCTGGTTCATATTCCCTTAAACGACAGTCAATAGATTTGTGTCCATAGTTATGACAGATGTAGCATTCAATCTCATTGTTCAACAGGTCAAACTTATTGGTGCATCGTTGTCTACTCATTAACTGTTGATTATTTCTTGACCTATTTAGTTGCATGTCCCTGGACTTAATTTGGCCATTGGCAATCAATGAAGGTTTGTTTCTTGGATGCATCATTCTTTGGTGTGGTAAGTATTTATTCCTTTGAAATCTTAATTGCTCATGTCTAAGTCTTAAGGAACAATTTACAGCTTTGTGACCAAATTTAGCACAGTAGAAACAATATCCATAGAAGAATTCTTTGTACCTAGAAAATGGTTGTCTTCTTTGAGCAAATCGATTTCTTCCAGACTGATGACGTCGTTCAGTAGTGAGCACATTACTTCTTTGTTTTACATATTCAGATCTGGCATCTTTACCTTACTCGACCTGGGCGGTTGATTGTCTTCCTTTGTTTTTGCAGGACTGTTATTGTCATTGGTTGTACTTTTGACAAACTTGATGTGTTCTTCATTTCCTGGCTTACCACTGCTTGATCCGTCTTCATAACCTAAGCATGTTTTCAGCTTTGGATTCCTTTGCTGATTTAGAATGGTGACCAATCCTTCTGAGGCTTTGATACTTGACAGATTCTGATTATACAAGGATTGAAACTTCTCCATTTTTTTCCTCATTTTCACTACTTCTTGTCCTAATGCTTCACATATTGCATGCTTTTCTGATAGCTGCTGTTTTAGAATCTCTTCGATTTTCTTTGCCTCTTCCAATTCTACTTTTAGTAAGACAAGGTCTTCATCAGATTCTTTATTGTCTTTCTCGAACTGTATCAACAATTGTCTTTGCTTTCTGTTCTTGATTCTTAGTCTGTCAATCTCTTCCAGTGCACTGATCAGTTCTCCTTCCATGTCAACCACAGCTTCTTCTTCATCACTCCCTGTGATTTTATTACCATAATCCTCTTTGGCCATAAGTATGAAGTCATTTAGTTTATCTTCAATAGAGGAGTCATCTTCTTCATCATCTGAAGGATCATCATCATTGTTTACGCACAGACTTTTCTTCTTAAATTTTTTCTCTTTAAAGAAATTTATGTGTTTGTACTTCTCCTCATCATCACATGTCTGATCCTTTCCATTGTGGGGACATTCATTTTCAAAATGACCTATCCTACCACAGTTGAAACATTTGAAAGGCAGTTTACCTTTGTATTTGCCTGATCCCTTCTTCAGTCTTTTCACAAATTTTGCTTCAATTTCATCAGGCTCAGAATCCTCATTCTTGTCTGCTTTAAATGATGCTTCTCTGGAGGTGGGTTTATCTTTAACTATTCTCATTTCATATGCAGTCAATGTTCCTAGCAATTGATCAAACTCCAAAGTTTTTAGATCATTAAGTTCTTCTATAGAAGAGACCTTCGGGTTGAACCTATCTGGGAGAGATCTCAATATTTTATGAACTAAAGAAGGTTCATCAATTGTTTCACCAAGTGCCTTCATTGCATTTACCATTTCTTCTACTCTCAGAAAGTATTTTCCAATAGTTTCATCTTCCTTCATCTTCAGCTGTTCAAACTATGTTTTGTAGGTTTGAAGCTTTGCATCCTTTACCTTCTCATTACCCTCATAGCTGCTAATGAGTTTGTCCCACATTTCTTTGGCAGTTCCTAGGTGCATAACTTTTACGAATTCTGCTTCTACAAGCCCACTCAAGATAGCATTCATAGCCTTAGCGTTGAAGCTAAATTCCAGTGTGTCATCCTTATTAGCTAGCACAACTGGCTTTACATAACCAATATCTACCACATCCCAGACATCTGCACCTAACAACATTATGTAGGATACGCGATCCCCGAAATTTCGAGGTGGAGCTTATCTGCACTAAGTCCTTCCTCCACATGACCACACGCGGTGACCACAGGCTATGCCAAAATGCACTTCAGATCTCGTGAGTTTATAAAATCCAGTGAGTCTGATCAACGGTTGAAATCTCCATAGATCAGATGGTCCAGGTCTTATCGCGATCTCTCATCTCGCGAGTTTCCACACCATGCTCTGTTGACTCCAAGTTAGCGACTTTTCCTATGAATCGACGGTCCAGATCTGGTCTTAATTTGACGACTGCGATTAAATCGCGATTTCGCATATCGCGATTTCAATGGTCATGTTTCTTGCCTCTCCGAGTCGTGAGTCGCGAAGCTCCGAGATGGAGTTGGATCAACGGTCCTGAACAAAACTTGATCTGACGGCTGCGATTAAATCAAAATTTCACATATCGCGATTCCTTTGATGGAGGTTCTTGTCACTCCAAGTTGCGATAGGTGAAACTCCGAAATGGAGCTTAGATCAATGGTCCACGACTTTTGGTGTATTGACGGTTAGGATTTTTTCGTGATTTCGCAAGTCTTCATTGTGTTTGCATTGGGATTTCAAGATTTTGTGAACTCGCTTGACCTTGCACTTTTAATGATCGTGTAGATTCTCCTGGATCCTACGATGGTCGATCCTCGCGCTCGAATCTAACGCCCGAGATCTATCCTCCATATCTGCGCGCTCTTCATGTCTACATTGAGATCTGATAGTCATCGAGAATTCTGAATTGTTGATCCAACGATGACTGTTGTTGTTGATTATGTTGATCTTTGCCATCTTCATTGTTGTACTTGCCATCAATGACAAGTATTCGTTGTCTGTTAAATATTTGCTAACACAACATCCCTCAAAGTAGATAGGAGTGAAATTTCCTCATTGAGGGCATATGTAGATGAGGAAAAATCATATATTTCCACTTTAGAATTCAAAATTAGCCAAGAACAACAAAGGAATTTACCTCCATCTCCCATACATGTTGTGACTAAGGATCTAGATATCAAAATCAATGGAGGCACAAAAGAAAGGAATTGACTAGGGAGGTAGAGGAATCGAAGGCTAAGTATTAGGAAAGTGAGCAGGAAATTATTTCCACGCAACGTTTGGTGGTGTTGGAGTCGCCTTTTCATTTGGTTCAAATCTATTTTAAAAGTCAAATGTCGGTTATTAAGTTCTTTTTCGCTTCGTGACATTCACCTACTAAAAATCTCAGTAGTCTCATCATGCGAAATAACGGGGGATGTGATGTTGTTTAAGTTACCACTTTTTATCGTTAAACGAAGGTTGTTTCTTTTTGTACCTCGAAATATCGCTCTTCATGAGTTACAAGTCACAAGATTTACAAACCCAGATGTGTAAAGTCGCGAAGAGTTTTAAAAGCTTACCTCAGGTGAAAGCTAAGAGTGAGACCATGTAAACCCCAATCAAGTGTTGTCGGGATTTCGCGTCTCGACGTTCACTCTCTCCTAAAACATTACCACTAAAACTCTGAAACACGAAGCCACGAAACTTTTACCTAAGTAACCCAGGTTAGAGTCAGGGTTGTTTAGTTTTGATCATGATTAAGTTTCTTGGGATTTCGCGACTCGGTGTACATTCCTCCCGGAAAATTTACCCTCGAACTCCCAAGCCGCGAAGTCGCGATATAAATGAAATCATAATTAATTAAAACACTTAATCTTAGTTACTTCCTTTCTTAATTAAATCTAATCATCACAGTCTCGAGTTTTAGAGGCTCAAAAGGTTAGAGTTAAAAGTACCGATACAGCAAACGCCGAAATGTTGATTTAAATCCTGATTAAGGAAGCCAAGCCAGCATAATCAATGTTCAATGCAAATGATAATAATGCATAGTTTACGAGGTAATTTCAAAGGTTCCTTGTGCTAGCTTGTGCCACGAACCGTCGAATTTTATGGCATTAATTGGAAATAAGGCGAAACGACAAAGTAAGGATATGGTTTTTATTGCCAAAATCTCTATCTAAATATGATTGGATTGTTCTGTTCGTAAGGACATTGATATGTTAAATGTTCGAAGATATAGATCTTTTGTTTCCTATTTTATTCATAAAGTTCATTTCTATGCCGCACAGAGAATTTTTTCTCAGTAAGCTAACTTCTATATGTATACACATTTTTATTGCAAAAGAGCTAAGTTACAATCCCCTGTCATGGCCTCGTGAAAAGCATCCAAGGCAAGCACTGAGGTTTAAGGACAAGGTTCTGATAATGTTTCGGATACTTCACCTCGAAGCGTTGATTCCATGCGAACCCGACCATACGTCTCAGAGGTTTTGCAATCAGATGTGGTGAACTGTTCGAATGATTCCAGTGACAACGAGAAAGATGACATGACTACCAAATACAAGATCGTTGTCCAGGCAGAGATGCACAAAGTAGCGGTCAGGCCATGCCTTCTGCCTTACTATGACATGATCCGATGGGTGCTATATTATGTAGACATCCCTACCAGAACCATCATCAATGAGCAGAAGGTCATTGTTGGGACCTTTAGACCAGAAAACTTACAGGCGATGTACAAGTTACCACCCATGTCAGACTTCACATACAATGCATAGTTTCTAGAGGGTTTTAAACAGAAGGAATGCGAGCAATATGCGAAAAGTTTATCTGATTTGATCAAGGATTGGGTCTCACACCCAACGAAGTTCAGGGCAGATAGAAATGGAATTTATTCCATAGCTTCTTTGGAACCACAGTTCAAATACGTAGCGATGATGACCTTTAGATTGTACGGGAGGGAAGACACCACGCATTTTTCCCCCCATGGGTGCCCTTGATATACTTAGTAGCAGAAGGCTCTTCTTTCGACTGGGCCAAAATGTTATCAGATAGCTTGACCAGTCGGATTACAGAATATCGGACGCAGAAAGAGAGCGGGAAAGTTGCTTCATTTTTTATGTCCGCATATCTCATGGACGCAGTATGTTCCATGACGCCTTTTCCCTTGATGAATTGGAGTTGGGATCCATTGGATGCTGAGCAAGTCCATGTATACCATTCTAAGATTTGGGAGGACAAGGCTTCAGATTTCGTATACGAAATCTTCAACTGGGTAATGGTGCCGATGCATGTTGCCATCTTCGGTAATCCGCCACCCAGGATATCGGATAACATCACGAAAAACTTAATCATAGTAGCCGATTGGTACATGGAGAAAGAATTTTCATACATTAGGTTTTTCGGCACTTCCGTCCCTCTGCATGCTTTACCCTTACTTATACCCCACAGGCTGTCTTGTTGCGAGATCGCTAGGTAAACCGTAATCGACAGTATAAGTAAAGAACTGAAAGGGTTTTCAAAAAAGGTATGGCCACCTTTTCCTGTTCATTTAAACACCTACTCATTATTAGACTTCGGGCATGCAAAGGCCGAGGCAACAACCCTAGAAAATATAAGGTTGGTTCACATCGAATTCAAGAAACACGATCCACACAGGGTCATGAGTAATCATTTGGCCAGTTATAGCCTTAAAAGATTTGAGCATGAGAATTTGCCTCATGATGATATTTTTCGAGGCGCGAAATATTATGACGAGGTTTTGGCTCGAATACAAGCCCTGTCGCTCAAAGAGAGAGCCGATGTTGTCATATTCCAAGAGCATAGGTGGAGTTGCCTTCCTCCAGTATTACAGGGTGAAGATCTAACGATAGCAGAGGAGCAACAAACAGAAGCTGGGGGCTCTAAAGGTTCAACACCCGGCCAAGAAGAACAACAGGATAAAGAAGAGCAAGTTGGGGGCCCGAAATAGGAAGCCAAGGCTTCCTATCCTCCAAGCGAGTCAACTTTGGTCATTACTTCCGGGAAATCTTCTAAACAGGTCGGCAATCCCATCGCCTCCATTACCCCCCTACAGTCTGCAAAGGAAATCCCGGACGCAGGTTGGATTTTGGGTGAAAAATTGACACCTATATCAGTAGAAGAGCTACCTTCGAATCAATTCTTCTTCGATAAGAAGAGGAAAGTGGTTGTGAGACAAGAACTCTACCAAGAGGCAGGTACTGTCTCTAAGAAATTTAAAATTTTAACTGATGGGAGAAATATGAAGAAAGTAGAATTCGCGATGCAAATAGTAGGAACATTGGGTTCTTTTGCCACGACGAACCAATATTCAGTCGGGACCCTAAAAGATTAGCTAAAACAAAAAAATCATTTGATCAAGACACTAGAGGCTAAACTAGCTACAACAGAGGTTGCTGCTAAAGATCAGGCGCGACTTTAGAGAAAGCAAGAATAGAAGATCTAAAGAAATCGAGTGGCTTAAAGTCGATCTTGAACAGACACAGTTGAAGGTTCAGACGAGTCAGACTCAGATAAGCCAGCAGGGAGAATTGATAGACTAGCTTCGGGCCAAACTAGAATTCGCCAAAAGCCAGGTAATCGATATCGGGATATTTCAATCCCAGGCAATAGAGATCAGAAAAAGGTTATCAACGGCGCATCAGGGTCTGCTTGGTAAAGTAGAAACAATTCAAGGCGGCTTCCAACTCATTGATCAGGTGTTGGAAAAACTCTCTCTTAAAGAAAGGGATGCCAGAGCAGCTTGGGTGGCATTCCAGGAGGCTATTATAGCCACAACAAGAAGGGAAACAAGCAGTAGTTCTAGTTTTCCCATCATAGAGCAGACCAGGGGTAATATCTTGTTTAAAGAATGGGAGCAAAATATATCCGAAGGCAAACAACAATCTATGAAGCTAAGGAAATCTTGCGAAGAAATTTTCGGTTTGTTAAGTGAGATTTGTTTGGGTTCCGATGGTGAAAGTGGCATGGAGATACTGGGTTAGATCAATACAGCTAAATATATGCTAAATATCAAGGAAAATGAAGAAAGATAATTAGCCGAAATATCACAAATAACTCAAACAGACATAGTGCAAATAGACAAATGGCTAATTAAACCCAGTATAATGTTATGCTCTATCAATGCCAAAGATCAACAGGTGGAAGGAAAGCTGCCGCTATTGATGAAAGACTGCTATATTTTTTAGGCAAATAATCAAGCAGAGCCATCTAAGTTGATATCACAGCTGGTGGAGAAGTGTGTTATTTGCAAGGAGCATGCGAAGAGACAAGTTTCGGGTACCAGATGAGAACAAAGATAAAGAAACAAAACATTTCGACTCCTTTGATTGTAACTGAAAACCTCTGGAACTATTGAGATTCCAGCGCATAAAAATTTGTATAAATATACATTTTGAAGAAAGAAAAAAAGGGCTGGACCTTTTTGATTAATTGTAATAGAGACTGTCTCTTTTCGAGAATTAATACAAGGCAATCGAGAGATTCCTAATTCCGTCACTACTATGTTATGAGTTTGTTCTCTCTGTTATTTCATATTCATTCTTATTTCACTTATATATATATGATGAATGTCGCATTGCAATTTAGTAAAACTTCTACTGTAGTGATTAATGTTTAGCTATCTATTGTTTACAGTTTTTCCTCTATATCGGCTACTAGCAGGTACAAGACCTGTAAATCTTTAAGTTGTCATATTTTATGCTTCATCGGACCATTTCTTATCTTATTTTCTTCTCCTGTTTACAGAGTGAGATTCTCTTTTGGTAGGAGCCTTATTCTATAGACAGCTTAATGTATTTCCCATAATTCATACACCATTTATTTCAAATATAACGCAGTTACGGAAAAAGGCCTTTGGTTTGCAATTTGCTTTTAATATTGATTTCTAAAGTTCTCTTTTATAAAATCAAATTGATACAGCATAAAAACTTTCAGATTTCTTTAAATTTTTTGTTCCTCTATGATTGTCCCTGTTGTAAGACAACCCAATATTGAACCCGGCTTGACAGATCAAACCCATATCACTTTAAATATCTTTTACACCATACTTAAAACGGCTAACACTCGGGCAGAACTTGAACGTTCATGGGCTACAATTGAAAGGGATATAAACATCTAGGAACAGTTGGAAGCCAGACAGTGACAACCTAGAAATCAACCCTAGCTTCCTTTCCCAAAGGTATACCCTCCTTCCTTTTTACATCTTACTAACTTTCATATGCCTAGACACTGTACTTTTTAAAGCCTTAAGTACAAACTCTGGCACAACATCTTTTTGGCGTCGTTGTCGGGGATGAAGTTATGAAACCTTTTCCCTGGGAAGAACGACATATTTTCAAGTTTCACCCTTTGATAGTGAACAAAGAGTGAGCACTTTCTAAAGGATTTTCTTATATTTCACTTGGTGACTCTACATATAAGTAAGATGGCATCCGGTCAAAGGAATACCAGACAAAACCCGGAGAACAAGAAGACCACACCTGTTTTAGATCCCGAAAAAATACTAAAAGCTAGAGGTTCTCTTAAGCCGACTACTGTAGTCTATCAACTTAAACACCTTCAGCCCAAGACCAAAAGTGCTTATGAGCCTTCAACTTCGCATAGTACACCTCCCGAAAACATCAATTCATTTTTATTCAGCTCTGTGGTTAAAAGTGAAATCCTTCTGAAACCTCTGTCGGACACAAAGATAAAAACCCGACAGTAAATTTAACAGCAGTTGATATCCCGTCAATTCTCCTTTCAGACCTCCCAACCTCACCAAGTCTTGAAGAGTATACTATATACTCAAATATCACACCCGCGGGATCCCCTGATTACGTCTCCTGCAAATCCGAAGAGCCAAGTCCTCGCGTCTCTAATCACCCATCTTTGGCCTTCTCGTCTCACGAAGAAGCTAAAGATTTGCTTTTAGTGTTCTAGAACCCTCTATACAATACACCGTTTCCTTATCCAGTAATACCAATGGCAGCTGCCGGAGGAGGAGGTGGAGGGGTTTTCGGAAGCGGAGGAGTTTTAGGAGGTGGTGGGGCTCTAGGAGGAGGAGCATGAGGCCAAGGGCCTCTCCCTCCTCCCAGAGTTTTCACTAAAGTGGCTGCAAGATATGCGCCTTTGGTTCTACCTGTCCCTCTTCATGACCTTCCCAAAAATTATATAAAAAACTTACCTAAGTTTACAGGAGAAGGAGACTTGACTGCAGCCTAACATATAAACTTCTTCGATCAGTTCACAGATATCCTAGGTATCGAACACGAAGATGTGTATTCGAGGATTTTTGTCCAAACGTTCGAAGGAAAGGTACGAACATGGTTTCGAAGCCTACTTGCAGGGTATATTCTATCTTACGATGCCTTAGAAGATGCCTTTCTTAGACAATGGGGTGAGAGAAAAGACCACTTATATTATCTAACCGAGTTCGGATCTTTAAAGAAAAGGAATTCAGAAATAGTTATGGAATTTATCCAAAGATTTAATAAATTGTATAATAAGATCCCAGCCGAAGTCAAACCCTCCCAACCTGCATCCAAAGTAACCTTCGTAGGAGCTTTCGAACCCGACTTCGCCCTTCTCTTAAGAGAAAGGCAGGGGGCTACCTTAACCCGAATGCAGGATGATGTTGTAGAAATTGAGTCCAACTTGATGGCCTCTAGTAAGTTGAAAGCTAGGATAGAAATGGGGAATACATAAACTAGACGTTTTAGGGAACAAGCGGGACCCTCAGGATCTAATAGATCTACAGATGGCAAAATGGATGATATGGCTAGGGTAATTAAAGAATTGTCGAATAAGACTTCTAGAATGGAGCTAGACCAATCCAAGAGTGATCCTTTCATTAAAAAAGAATTCAGAAGAAACCCCAACCCTCAAAATCAACAAAAGCAGACTAAAAATGAAGATCAAAAAATTCAAACCCCTTTAAAAAATGAAAATTTTATAGGAGGAAATGATTTGGAAGACTTCGAAGGTCTGGAAGAAGATGTGACAAATTTGGGTGATGACTACACTCAACCTTATATAAATAAAGAAGATTATGAGAAGTCTTTAATCATACAGCAACCCTTAGATGCAGATGATGACATAAACAACACAGATGTCTCAGACCATCAAGAAGTAACTGATTCAATAATGGTTGAAGTCCAACCTAGGTATAACCTGAGGTCTAAAAACAAGTCCTTGTTGATTTCTCAACCCAGGAAAATTCTCCCTAGAGGTGAAGTATATGTACCCACCCCAAAGGAGACCGAAACATCTAAAGGGACTGACTTATTGGATCCAAAGACGAAGGAGGTTGAGACCCAAACAAAGGAGATCAGGAAGGCCGATACACAAACACCGGTAATTAAGATAACGAGTAATAAATCATCTGAGACAAATAAGTTAGAGAAGAAAGAGATCGAGGTTTTAACCAGAGAAACGAACAAAGGTGGTGGTGGTTTTAGTGTCAAAAATGAAATAAATAGGATCAAAATACCGATTTCGTTGGTTGAATTAGCAAAAAACCTTGCATATCAAAAACAAATAACCAAGGTGATAGGTTGTTCGGACCAAGAAAGTCAATCAGACAAAATAAATTTGGAAGATGACAAGCCAAATATCACTTTCGGTCCACATTTCAAGGGTGCCAGAGACACCTTTGCACCTTTCTATATCACCCTAAATGTGCATGATCGACTACTGCATAACTGCATGCTAGATTCTGGAGCTTCACATAATGTGATGCCCAAAGCTATTATGGATAGACTAGGCCTCAAGATCACCTGACCTTACGGAGATCTCTACTCTTTTGATTCAAGAAGAGTCAAGTGCTTAGGTATGATAAAATATTTAGTAGTCACCCTTGCACATGTCCCAGTCAAAAGTGTTCTGATGGATGTAGTTATTGCTGATATCCCCCCAAAATATGGATTACTGTTATCAAGTTCGTGGGGAGCCAAACTTGGGGGATCCCTTCAACTGGACATGACTTATGCCACAATTATTGTATTTGGTGGGAAACTTACTAGGTTATACAGGGAAACAAGGCTAGCCTATACCGTGAGCGATCCTCAGAATCCTAAAAATTTTCCTGCTTACATTGCTGATCAAGATCTAGGAAATTGTATTTTGTCTTTTGATGATGGTATAGATAGTTGCATAGAAGAAAACTACATAGATGAGAAAGATTCCGAAAATATGCATAGTACAGGGATCTGGAAAATGTTTTTTGATGGTGCTCTGTCATGTGAAGGAGCCGGTGCAGGAGTACTTTTTGTGGCAGCTAAAAATAAGTTTGTCGTCCCTTTCTCTTACAGGCTTCAATGGGATATAAACTACACTAATAATGTATGTGAATATGAAGCCTTAGTATTAGGATTGGAAGCTGCCAAGAAACTGAACATAAAGAACCTGGAAGTATATGGAGACGCTGAGTTGATAGTCAAATAGATAAATCAACAATACCAGGCCAAACACTCGAGATTGAGAGTGTATAGAAATTGTGCCTGGGATCTAATGGAAAATTTCTTCTCGTCTGTAAATATTCACTTCATACCAGGCGCCGAAAATTTGTAGGCCGATTCATTAGCCAAGGCATCCTCAACTTTCGCTCCCCCCATAGCTTTTAAATTAAAATACCATATAGAGGTAAGGCACAGACCATCCATCCCAAACAACATACAACACTGGTAGGTTTTCGAGGATGACGAACATATCAGAAAGTTCCTCGAACCAGTGGGTGACTTTTCTGAAACTCACATCGATCAAGAAAATCAAAATGACCACACGTGGATCATGCAAGAAGGAGAAGACCCTCAGGAGTTCCGAGAAAAAATTGCCAACCATCGCATGTTAGTTTTAAAAAATAATTAGATCCCAAAGGGACTAATTAGAGCAAGCAAGAATAGAAGATCAAAAAGAAATCGAGCGGCGTAAAGTCAATCTCGAACAGACACAGTTGAAGGTTCAAATGAGTCAGACTCAGATAAGCCAGCAAGGAGAATTGATAGACCAGCTTCGAGCCAAACTAGAATTCGTCGAAAGCCAGGTAATCGATATCGGGATATTTCAATCCCAGGCAATAGAGATCGGAAAAAGGTTATCGACAGCGCAACAGGGTCTGTTTGTTAAAGTAGAAACAATTCAAAGCGGCTTCCAACTCATTGATTAGGTGTTGTAAAACCTCTCTCTTAAAGAAAAGGATGTCGGAGCAGCTCGGGTGGTGTTCCAGGAGGCTATTATAGCCACAACGAGAAGGGAAATAAGCAATAGTTCTAGTTTTCCCATCATAGAGCAGACTAGGGGTAATATCTTGTTGAAAGAATGGGAGCGAAATATATCCGAAGGAAAACAACAAGCTATGAAGCTAAGGAAATCTTGCGAAGAAAATTTCGGTTTGTTAAGTGAGATTTGTTTGGGTTCTGATGGTGAAAGTGGCATGGAGATACTGGGCCAGATCAATACAACTAAATATATGCTAAATATCAAGGAAAATGAAGAAAGAGAATTAGCCGAAATATCACAAATAACTCAAACAGACATAGTGCAAATAGACAAATGGCTAATTAAACCGAGTATAATGTTATGCTCTATCAATGCCAAAGATCAACAGGTGGAAGGAAAGCTGCCGCTATTGATGAAAGACTGCTATATTTTTGAGGCAAATAATCAAGCAGAGCCATCTAAGTTGATATCACAGCTGGTGGAGAAGTGCGTTATTTGCAAGGAGCATGCAAAGAGATAGGTTTCAGGTACCAGATGAGAATAGAGATAAAGAAACAAAACGTTTCGACTCCTTTGATTGTAACTGAAAACCTCTGGAACTATTGAGATTCCAGCGCATAAAAATTTGTATAAATATACATTTTGAAGAAAGAAAAAAAGGGCTGGACCTTTTTGATTAATTGTAATAGAGACTGTCTCTTTTCGAGAATTAATACAAGGCAATCCGGAGATTCCTAATTACGTCACTACTGTGTTATGAGTTTGTTCTCTCTGTTATTTCATATTCATTCTTATTTCACTTATATATATCTGTTGAATGTCGCATTGCAATTTAGTAAAACTTCTACTGTAGTGATTAATGTTTAGCTATCTATTGTTTACATTTTTTCCTCTGTATCGGCTACTAGAAGGTACAAGACCTGTAAATCTTTAGGTTGTCATATTTTATGCTTCATCAGACCATTTCTTATTTTATTTTCTTCTCTTGTTTACAGAGTGAGATTCTCTTTTGGTAGGAGCCTTATTCTATAGACAACTTAATGTATTTCCCATAATTCATACACCATTTATTTCAAATATAATGCAGTTATGGAAAAAGGCCTTTGGTTTGCAATTTGCTTTTAATATTGATTTCTAAAGTTCTCTTTTATAAAATCAAATTGATACAACATAAAAAAATTCAGATTTCTTTAAATATTATGTTCCTCTATGACTCTCCCTGTTGTAAGACAACCCAATATTGAACCCGGCTTGACAGATCAAACCCATATCGCTTTAAATCTCTTTGACACCATACTTAAAATGGCTAACACCTGGGCAGAACTTGAACGTTCATGGGATGCAATTGAAAGGGATATAAACATTTAGGAACAGTTGGAAGCCAGACAATGACAACCTAGAAATCAACCCTAGCTTCCTTTCCCGAAGGTATACCCTCCTTCCTTTTTACATCTTACTAACTTTCGGATGCCTAGACACTGTACTTTTTAAAGCCTTAAGTACAGACTTTGGAACAACATGTGGATAAAAGAAAAGAGGACCTAAAGAAATAAGGCCAAAGGCTAGATGAGACACAAAATAAGTTAATTGAAAAAAAATCTAAATTTTCTACCATCCAAAGTGAAGTGGACACTTGGAAAGAAAAGTATGAAAAATCCCCAGAGGAGGCAAAGTTTATCACCAAGATCAGAGGCATAAAATCTTCCATGTGGGACTTCTCCATGAAATACATGCCACATATCATACAAAAACTAGAGTTCTATCTAGAATTTGATTAGCTACATCAATGAATGAGGTATTTTTTGAATGAAAGTCAAGAGGAGGTGGTAAACAAGGCACACATTGTAGAAGAGGTAAACAAGGTTTTGAAATCTACCCCAAATAAGACTTTGAAATCATTAGGGGTTAATAATAAAACCTAAATGTGGATGGAAACCAATCCCTGTGTAGCCAAGTTGAGGAATTGGAGGACTATGTATTAGAAAGATAATGTCATAGATTCCTGGATCTCCATTTTCATGAATTCCATGACTTACCTATAGTCATGTGGGCTACCCTCCCCTTGGGATTATCAATTCATTTTGCATATCCTAGAACACTATGATGAAATAATG
>ML803142.1:151074-170768 GCA_009831015.1 Picea engelmannii
ACCCCAACAGTGGTCAAGTGGATTAGTGTAAGATCCAAGCAGTCATCCAAAGTGAAAGAGATCTAATGCATACATAAGAAGGTTATAATGATCAAATATGACACATACCATGATACCTCGGACCAATTACATCATGGAGCAAGAGCCTTTTCTGATGCAAGCCCAAGCCGGTAGTGATGGAGGCTGGTACTGCTGGCAGTACAAGTCTGGCTGAGAAAAAGAAGGTGGGTCCTCCAGGACCATGCTCAGGTCGCTCCTTCTCTCGGTACTCCATGTCTAGGACCATGTGGGCCTCGAGACATGATCTCCTAGTTATCCCTAGATATCGGGGATAACAGTATGCATGTGCTAATTGTTGGGTTAGTAAAACTACATGCAAGGGCACCTTAAATGCACATATAGCCATAGCAATGAAGCAGAAAAGTTAATGAACTATTTGTTGTTATAAAAAAACAACAAAGAGAAATTTGACAGTTGAAACTTAGAGCCGATCTCTGGTCAAAGACAGACCTAGTTAGCAACCTCATAGTACCTCATATTTTCTTCATGGTATTAGAGCCTTGGTGGCTAAGTATTGCTAATTTTGGACAACATCTTGTGGAGTGTTCTTGACAGCTAGTGGATAGATTTCTTGACAACTTGTTGACAATGATTTGTAGCAACTTGTCGGTAGTGATTTGTAGGACAATTGTAGGACTGTTGTTGGACCTAGTTTCAGCCTCTTTTCACACCTATTGGATAGGAGTGAGGCTGAGTTGGACAACTTATTTTCACACTTATATTGCTAGGAGTGAGCTTGATTTTGCACAACCTCTTTTCACACCTGTTTTGTCATGAGTGAGGTTGTAGTTTGATTGTCTATTTTCACACCCGTGTTGACAGGATGGATATTGTGCTCTTTTGTAGTTGTAGCATCTGTGTGAGTTTAGTAGGAAGATATGTCAGTATCTCAGATGCGGGCAGAGGATAGGCTAGCCAGAGCTAGCAATTGGTCCCCTTGGAAGACCAGGATCATTTTCATCTTGGAGGATCTTGAACTATGGGATATAGTTCAAGCTCCCGTGGGGATTCCTCCTGCACCTGATCCATCACCATTGTTGGATGCATATTTTAGGAAGAAAAACACCAAGGTGAAACATACTATTTGTGATAGTGAGGGATCACATTATACCCCACTTGACTAGTAAAGACTATGCATTTGAGATATGATAATCCTTGTGCAAGATTTACCAAAGTCCCAACTAGAGCCGAAAGATGGTTATGCAGGACAAACTCAGGAGCATTCAGATGCTCAAGACTAAGTCAATCACTTCATAACTTGGAAAATTCACTCATATTAGAGATGAGTTAGCAACAGTCGGAGATATTGTGGACCTGGAATTTATGGTGAAGAAAATTTTTCCAAATCTTGGGGTTCGTTTGTACGAGGCATTATTTCCCGAGAGGTCATGCCTACTTGGGAGAGACTTTGGGATGATTTCGTACAGGAGGAGTTGAGATGCACCTTGGGGTCTTAAGGACAACGGGGTCTTAAGGACAACAATGAATATCTAAGGGTGATGAGGATCTTTTTCTTTGGACAAAGGGAAATAAGAAGGTCGACACAGGTGCACGACAAGGTCCAAAGAGGGGGGGCAAGCCACAGGGAGAGTGGAAGTGGGCAGAAGAGGGATATGAACAAAGTGAAGTTCTTTGCTTGTAAGAGGATGGGGCACTATGTTGGACAGTGTCCCAACAGGATGAAGAATCCGGGTGGCACAACAACTACAACAAATGAAGCAGAGTTCCAGGAACAGTTTTAGAGGGAGTGTGCCTTCCTCATTTGTTGCACTTCATTTTAGACGAGACCTAGCATTTGGTACATAGACAATGGGGCTTCGATCCACATGACTAATGTTAGAGATAATTTTATTGACCTGAGAGATACAAAGGCCAGGATGGATATTTCTCTTGGTGATGACACCACCGTCAGAGTTGTTGGACATGGCACAATTACTTTTCAGAGGGAGAGTATGGCACCTCTTTCATTCATGGATGTTCTCTATGTCGTTGGGTTGAAGAAAAATATGATATCAATTTCCACCCTCCAGGATAGGGGTCTTGAGGTGTCCTTAATAAGGACATAGGTCCACATACGCCCTAAGGGGTCCCGTCTCACCTCAGGGTAGGTGATTGGAGAGAGGGATGGGAAACTATACAAATTTCTTTTTCAACCCCCGCATGCTTTGACAACGAGTAGTGAAAACAACAGTCAGTTATGTGAGTTGTGGCATCAGAGGATGACACACCTTCATCATGGGGCTCTTGGAGGACTAAGAGAGGCTGTGAAATGAGTGCCACAGTTCAGTTTAGAGCATCAGGATGTGTGCAGAGGGTGTGTGATTGGTAAGTTTACCAAGGCTTATTTTCCCAGCAGTAACAACAGGTCATTTGGGGTATTGGATTTAGTACACACAGATGTGTGTGGGCACATGTCTTAGGCGTCCTTGAGTCGTTGTGAGTACTATCTCACATTCATAGATGACCACTCTAGGAATACCTAGATCTATTTCCTGAAGGACAAGAGTGAGGTCTTCAAGAGGTTCCAAGAGTTCAAACTCTTGTGGAGAACCAGACTGGAAAGAAGATCAAGGTCTTGCAGTCAGACAATGGAGTTGAGTATGCCTCCACAAAGTTTGTAGACTTATGTTCCCAGGCATGGATCAGAAGACAAATGACTGTGTCTTACAACCCCCAACATAACGAGGTTGTCAAGAGGAAGAATAGAGTGATTACAGGTGCAGAGAGATCTATGTTACATGATCAGAGTTTGCCTCTATACCTTTGGGATGAGGAGAGTGTTGCTACAGTTTATCTGCAGAACATGAGTGCCCACAGGATTTTGGGGAAGAAGACTCATGAGGAGGCCTTCACTGGTAGGAGGCCCAATGTTGAGCACATTAGGATTTTTGGTTGCTTGACTTATTCTCATGTCCCCTCAGAGAGGAAGAAAAATCTAGACCCCATAGCCCAACAGGGGATTCTAGTTGGATACTTAGAGGTCTCAAAGGCCTACTGGATTTACATTCCATCATAGTGGAGAGTGGTGGTGAGAAGAGATGTTATATTTGAGGAGGGTAGATATTTCCTGAGGTCTCTCGAGTCGAGAGGTAGTATTGAGGATGATGCAGAGGCACTGATTGATGTTTCGGAGGGAGCACAACCTCAGGTGTCTGGTACACCAGTTTCAGGGGTGACAGGGTCACCTTGCAAAACTTCAGGTTCACAGTGACAGGGGGTTTAGGCAAAGGGTGTAGAGGCTTCAGGATATCAAAGTTTTGGGATTAGATATGAGGTAGAGACACTTGGGCGAGGAGATCTGGCTTCTCCCCTGGTTACTTCAGGGAAGAGGAAACCGAGATGGTTTCAGCAGACCCTGAAGGAGGCCAAGGAAAATGTAGGAGATCCCAAGAGATAGTTTAGAGAGAGAAAAGCACCAGAGAAGCTTGGGTCCTACTTGGTGATGGTGACGAGCATCTTATATGTGGAGCCACAGACATTTGCGCAGGCAGTTGACCAATAGATTTGGCGAGAGGCCATGCTAGAGGAGTATGACTCCATTATGCACAATGATGTTTGGGAGGTGGTTATGAGGTCAGAGGGGAAGTCAGTTATGAATTTGAGATGGTTGTACAAGGCCAAGTATGTTGTAGATAACATCATAGAGAAACACAAGGCACAATTTTTGGCATGTGGATTCTCTTAGGTAGAGGGAGTTGATTATGATGAGACACTCGCACCGGTTTCCTCCATTAGGAGTATTATTTC
This sequence comes from Picea engelmannii, assembly GCA_009831015.1. Classification (NCBI taxonomy): domain Eukaryota; kingdom Viridiplantae; phylum Streptophyta; class Pinopsida; order Pinales; family Pinaceae; genus Picea; species Picea engelmannii. Next base: position 154,882 of record ML803142.1, read on the forward strand.
CATAGCGGAAGAGATGGGTTGGAGGACATATCAAATGGATGTAAATACCACATTTTTTAATGTCTTTATTGAGGAGGTGTACATTGAGCAACCACAGGGGTTCGAGGTGAGTGAGAGAGAGTCTCACATGTGCCTTTTGAGAAAGGCATTGTATGGTCTGAAGCAATCTCCCAGAGCTTGGTATTCGCGCATTGACACATATTTTCTTCAGATGGGATTTGAGAAGAGCGACATTGATCCTAACCTCTATTACATCATTAGAGGTCATGACACACTCATTCTCATTTTGTATGTGGATGACTTGTTCTTCACAAGAGTAGAGAATCTCATAGCTGAGTGCAAACTGGGACTTGCATTAGAGTTTGAGATGAGTGACATTGATTTGATGCACTATTGTCTGAGAATGGAGGTATGGTAGGAGGAGGGTCACATCTTCTTAGGACAGGGGAAGTATGTTGCTGACATTTTGACCAGGTTTCAGATGGAGGACTGGAGGCCTATGTCGACACCCATGGTCACTAATTGGAAGAAGCTTAGTGCTTCAGATTCCCAGTTGGTGGATGCTACAGTATATAGACAGTTGATCAGAACGTTGATGTATCTGGTCAACACTCGACCAGATATTTGTTTTGTCGTGAACACTCTCAGCCAGTACATGGTAGAGTTGAGGAGTGTTCACTCGATTGGGGAAAAACATGTTTTGAGGTACATTGCAGGGTCAGTGGATTATGGCATGGACTATATTAGAGGGGATGGAGTCAGTTTGGTTGGCTACACAGACTCAGATTGGGCAAGATATGTTACTACCAAGAAGATAACCTAAGGATGTTGTTTTGGGTTGGGGTCAAGAATTGTTTCTTGGTACAACCAGAAATAGAAGTTAGTTTCTTTAAGTTCAATCGAGGTATAGTATATGGCCGCCAGCCAGGCTAGTTGCAAGGCCATTTGGCTTCATAAGATGCTGGTAGGATTATTTGGTCATGATTTGCCTCCGACTGTCATTCATTGCGATAATAAGAGTTGTATCAAACTCTCTGAGAATCTAGTTTTCCATGACAGGTCAAAGAATATAGAGATTAGATACCACTTCATCAGAGAATGGGTTCAACGAGGGGCAGTACAGTGGCAATATATTCTGAATGACAAGCAGGTTGCAGATATTCTCACCAAGGCCTTGCCAAGGGGAAAGCATGTCTAGTTCAAAGACAAGATGGGCTTGGTGAGAAACACTTTCCTCGGTAAGAGGGAGTGTTGAGATTTGGGTACCTTGGGAAGTGGTCCCCTTGTGGTTTTGATTCTCTAACCACAAGTGGGAAATACATTGGGACTATGTACCTTGTACTTTATGTCTAATGCAACTTTGACTTCACTTAAGTAAAAAAGTTGAATTTTTGTCACTTAAGGCAAAAGTGACTAATTAATCATTAAGTGGGTGAATGAGGGGACATAAAGTGAACTTAGGGAACTCAACCCAAAGTGGGTTTGTGAGTGACATTATTGTGGGATGATCTCAACCTTTGATTAGAGAATGGATGGAGATATCTTATCCATCCATCTCTTAGGTTTCCTTATGAAGGTTCAAGAGCGGTGCATAGGGCCTAAGGAGGCTCATTCACTCTTTTGTTTGCTTGGAGAGCTAGAGGAGAGCAATGGATATGGGAATGGAAGCTATGGATGAGGGAATCAAGGGAGCCTCCTTCCATGGAGGGCTCTAGGAAGCTTAGAATATCATTATTTAGTGGTGTTCATACTTGCTTGGAGGAGGGCGTGCTATAGGAGGAGGGCACACACCTAGTGGGGATGATCTAGCCTTGTCAGAGTCCATATTGGTTTGTTTTGTTGGAGAGGTAGCATAGAAGAGAAGATTTGTGTGCAAGTATTTCTTCTTCAAGGAAACAAGGAGCAAGGGCGCAAGCTTTGAGTGAGATAGAACAACAAGTGAAGAGGGTGCACCATGATTGGGCAGTTTCATCTTCTTGGACCTTCATAACAACTTGAGAGGAGCTTCCATTGTATCAGGGTAATTTGTTTAATGTACTTGTCGTATCTCATACTTCTTACATCACTTATATAGATTTATATTCCAAACTGGTTTTCCCCGGGTTTTTTTTTATCCAGGGTCATGTTGAACAAAAACACTTGTGTCCTAATTTCATGCATGCTAGAGTTTAAATCAGCATTATATGGTTCTAAATATCTAGAGGTGTGTTATATTTATTAAGGTATGCATGTGCTAACTATTGGGTTACTAAAACTACATGCAAGGGAACCTTAAATGCACATATAATCATAACAATGAAGCATAAAAGTTTATGAATTGTTTGCTGCTATAATATAGCAGCAAAGAGCAGTTTGACAGTTGAAACTTAGAGCCAATCTTAGGTTAAAGATAGACCTAGTTGGAAACCTCATAGTACCTCATATTTTCTTCACTTGAGACATTAACCATTTGATGATTTTATGCAAATCTAATTTGGATCACACCTCCCCACTAGGGGGATTTTGGTCCCCAAAATCTTCAAGGATAGGTGACGGAACGTGATTTCAACTTAGTTCCTCTCATACCATTTTATTCTCCATGGTGTTTTCCCTTGATGCACCATATATCTTGCTATCCTTTGCAAGTCACCCATTCCTTTTTCTATAGGATTGTATCCTCCTCTAACTCTTCAAGGATATTATCCTACAAAATCTTCTATGGTGAGAAGAGCCTGATGGTTCTCTTCTCTATCTAGCATGGAAGGATCGAACAAACTCATATGCTCTACATTCATCACATAACCGATATACACATAAGGAGGAAGTCTCAATCTAAAAGCATTCTCATTTACTTTCTCAATGATGTCGAAAAGTCCATATATTAGGGTCTTGAGTTTCTTCATTGCTCCTTCCAGGGGTTACTTGTGTAGGTAAAGCCACACTGTGTCTCCAATGAAAAACTTATGATCTTCTATGTGTTGGTCATATATCGATTTAAACTATTATTTTCTTTTCTCATGTCACTCCTATGCTTTCAAGTGGAATTATCAGATCCTTTTCATGAATATGCTTTCCTTCCTCTCTTCTCCTTGTACCTTTGCTTCTTCCTTTTTTTGTCTAGACACAATGTCAAAAGGTGAGGGAGGTAGATAATCGAAGCAAATTTCAAAAGTTGATTTGTTTGTGGAAGAATGGAGTGTTTGATTGTATGAGTGTTGAATGTAAACACGCTACTCATCTTATGTTTCATGGTTTCTATTATAACCTATCAACAATTGCATCAATGTTTGGTTAACAAATTTAGTTTGTCCATCACTTTAGGGATGAAATGTTGTGGAATACCTCAACTTGGTATCCATCATTTCCCAAATTTTTTTCCAAAATATTTCTAGGATCCTGCTATCACAATTATATATGGTGGAGCTTGACAATCCAAAATGTACCCACATGTGTGAAGAACAACTCAATGCGTCTTGTCTAGTGATAGTCTTTTTGCAAGAAATGAGCACAAAGATCTTGTTGAATTGGTCCAAAATTACAAACAAGTAATCATGGTCTCTCCAAGACATAGGAAAACCTCCAACAATGTCCATGGAGATACTCTCCCAAGCTCTACTTAGTATGGGCAGTGGCATGTAGAGCCCAAGTTTCCTATTCTTAGGCCTGCTAGTGCTACAAAGGACATAACCCCTAACAAATCTTGGTAGTTTATCTTGTATATTTGGCCAAAACACACACCTCTATAGATTTACCACTATCTCTATCACACCAAATGTAAATTTTCAAACCCCACCCAATTTCAAGTCTCATTGATTTTTCTCAATGTTTAATGCCCAAAACCCAGTTTTATGACAACCATAAATACTCAGCATATAAACAAAATTTTAGAACTGAAACATGAGGATTATGAACAACATTTAATACAAAAATCAATTTATATCAACAACACCATATTCAGAAAATTAAATGCATAGAGATTTTTGGTCTAACAGTAACCCTGGAAAAACCCACAAGGGGAAAACCAATGAGAGGGAATTTTTGTTATTTTAGAGCTCAGAGAAATCTTCTTTTACAGTAGAAATTTTACAACAACAATTTCACAAACTTATCTTAGAAAAATTGAGTCAAATTTCCTTCAGAACAGCCTCCAAATCAACTCCTCGATTTCTATGCAAAAAATTTGTACCACTATATGATTGTCACAACAATAAATGCTATACAAACTATCTAGAAAATTGTGCCCTCAAATATGGGTTTGTTGTACGGATTTTACAACAATAAATGTGCCTCGAAATCTATGCCAAACTTCCTCGAAATGCATGCACTCACTCTACTATATGGACTGTACCTTTCTCAATTGTACGACCTCCTGAAATCTATATTGTACGATCTGTTTGTTGGTCTTACCCTCTACCTTGATTTATGTGTTATACCTTGCCTTGTAATGCATGCCAATACTCAACAGCTTCCTCTCTTCTCTTGCTCGACTTCTCCTCTTTCTCTTTCTCTCTCAAAAATTCGTTTAACAACCCAAAATGGGTGCACCCTCCTTACCCTAATCGACTCAATGAGTGGAAGGTGAAAGGTCATCTAATCCAATGACTGAGATTAGACGAGATGAGTGGTGGAGATTAAATCACTTAACTTGCCCACTTTCCCTAAGTTCAAAAGGTCACCTTTTAATTTACATCTCATAAATTAAATGACTAGGGTCTACATTAAGTATTTTTCCACCCCTTAGGTGCCTAGGTGATGAGAAACACTTTCCTAGGTACTTTTTAATTATTTTTAACACTCCCTCTTACCAAGGAAGGTGTTACTCACCACTCCAAGCTTATCCCTGAAAAACAAAAACTTGCCTCTTCCCAAAGATTTAGTGAGTATGTCTACAATCTACTCATCTATAGATATATATTGTATCTCAAATGCTCCTCTATGAACATAATCTCGGATGAATTGATATTGAATCTCAATGTGCTTATACCTGCGTGAAAAATTGGATTCTCAGAGAGTTTGATACAACTCTGATTATCACAGTAAATCATAGTGGGTCTCAACTACACACCAAATAATCCCACCAATAACTTGCGAAGCCAAAGAGCCTCACAACTAGCTTGACTGACAACCATATACTCAACCTCTGCAGAACTCAAAGCCACTAACTTTTGCTTCCGACTAAACCAAGACAACACTATTGAGCCCAATCCGAAACAACATCCAGAAGTACTCTTCCTGACATTGACACATCTTGCCCAATCTAAATCAATATAGCCCACCAATCGAACTCCATACCCTCTCAGATAGTCCGAGCCATAATCTAATATACCACAAAGATACTTGAACACATGTTTTTCTGCCACCCAATTCACTCTCCTAGGCTCCACCATAAACTGACTAAGAGTGTTGACAACAAAACAAATATCTGGTCTGGTATTGACCAAATACATCAATGAACTGATTAATTGACAATATAAAGTGGTATCAACCAACTGTGACTCAGAAGCATGAAGCTTCTTCCAGTTAGTAATCATGGGTTTGGTCATGGGCCTACAATCCTCCATCTAGAATCTCCTCAGAATTTCACAAGCATACTTCCCCTGTCCCAGAAAGATGTGTCCAGGCTCCTGCCAAACCTCCAACCCCAAAAAATAATGCATCAGTCCAATATCTGTCATCTCGAACTATGAAGCAAGGCTCTCCTTGCAACTAGTAATGAGTCTCTCAGCCCCTGTAATGAAAATATCATCAACATATATAAAGAGTATGAGAGGATCCTCTCGAACCATAATGAAATATAGGTTGGGATCCGCCTCACTCTTCTCGAAGCCCCACTGCTACAAGTAGGCATCAATCCTATAATATCAAGCTCTGGGAGCTTGTTTCAACTGATACGATGCCTTCTTTAGTCTGCACACATGAGACTCTCTCCCATGCACCTCAAATCCCAATGGCTTCTCAATTTACACCTCCTCTTGTATGATACCATTCAGAAATGTGGTCTTCACATCCATCTGATGGATCTTCCAACCCATCTCTTCCGCAATAGAGATCACTACCCTAATTGAGGTATATCTAGCAACCAAAGCGAAGGTCTCATCATAGTTAAATCCCTCAACCCATGAGAACCCTGGAGCCACAAAACGATATTTCTACTTCTTAATGCTACCATCTGAAACATACTTGAGTTTGTAGAGCCACTTAAAAGTCACCACTGACTTCTCCTCAGGTATAGGAACAATCTCCCAAAAATCATTCTTCATGATGGAACTGTACTCTTCCATTATGGTATCTCTCCAAACCTGCCTTCCAACAACCTCCTCAAAAGTGGAAGGCTCATACTCCCCGATGTTGCTCACCATTGTAATATAGCTGCAAAATATCTCAAGAGGTTTACTCTCCCTCACAACCTATCTGGGATTCCCCACAGATCCCTGTGCCTCTCTCAGAGTGTCCTGAATCCACTTGGGCTTCCTCCTCTCTGAAGGAGTTCTCTGTGGAGGGGACTCCCCCTACTCAATCCCATCACCTGAAGACTGTGAACTTGAATTAGAATCTAGAGCACTAGATCCTGAAACCTAAGGACCAGTAACCTATGATCCTAGCATCTGTGGCCCAGTAACATGTGGACCAATCATCACTGAAACTGGTGGACCTGAACTCTGTGTCACTGAAGTATGTTGTGGACTCACCTGAATCTGAGGTGATGACTGCTCACCCCTTTTAGCCCCTCGTGACTTCCTAAAGGATGTATCCTCCTCAAATCTCACATCCCTTCTCAAAACTATCTTCCTCAAGGAAGGGATGTATATGCGGAAAGCCTTTGAAGTCTCACTATACCCAACAAAAATCCCATTTTTGTCGTGGGTTCTATCTTCGTCCTCTTCTCAAAAGGGACATGTGAATATGTAAGGCACCTAAAAATCCTAAAGTGACCAACCTCAGGCTTCTTCCCAAAGAAATCCTTCTTAGGAGTCTTATCCCCCAATGCTCTGTGTGGAATCTTGTTTTGCAGATAAACTGCAGTGTAACATGCCTCAGCCCAAAGAAAAAGTGGCATCCCCTGATCATGCAACATGGCTCTTGCAGCCCCAACTATGGCCATGTTCTTCCTCTGAGAAACCCCATTTTGTTGTGGGTTGTAAGGAACAATCAACTCCCTCTTGATACCCTCTCCTGCACATAAGTCATTAAACTCCTTGGAGGTATACTCACCCCCTTTATCTATCCTCAATACTCTGATTTTCCTCCCAATCTAGTTCTCCACAAGAGCCTTAAAATCTTGGAACCGATTGAAGACTTGTCCTTTGGTATTCATAAAGAAAATCCAAGACTTCCAAGAGAAGTCATCAATGAATATGACATAGTACAAGAAACCACTCAAATATGCAGAAGACATAGGACCACAAACACCAAAATGAATCAGATCAAGTATACCTGCTGCTTTGTTGTCATTGCTTGTAAAATAAGTCTTGATGTACTTTCCCAAAGCACACCCATTTCATAACTCCTAGTGCTCTATAATGAACTCTGGCACTCTAGTCACAATCTCCCTTAGTATCCTCAAAGCTCCATGATGCAAATGGGCCATCCTCCGATGCCATAGCTCACAAATATCATAGTTTCCAGTAGTATGATACAATGCACTAGCTATCTAAAACTTGAGCTTGTACAACTTCTCATCTCAAGTTCCAATCACTTTGGGCGAAGTGATACTGGACCCCTTGGGAAATAGGAGCACCTTTCCATCACGGAACAACACCTCATATCCCCTCTCCTCAATAGTAGAAACTGAAATCAACTTCTTCTTCAAGCCAGGAACATATAGGACATCTCTCAACAACATGGGAGGTTGAGACTCCCTCTGATATGATATTGTCCCACTACCAACTGCCTTGACCACCAGGTCATCTCCGAGCACTACCTCAAGATCACCAATCTGTGTAAGATATGTCAAATTCTCATGAACACCTTTCATATGGTGAGAGGCAACACTATCAATATACCAAACACTGGAATGTGTGGCTCTAGTGGAAAGACACACCACTAAGGAAAAATCCTTATCGAAATTGGTGGAAAACTCCTGCACCTCTACTGAAGTTGTTGTATGCTTCTTCTTCTTATTAGGACAATGTCTCGCATAGTGCCCAAACTTGTGACATGAAAAACACTTGACTTTGCTCATTTCCTTCTTTCCTTCACTCTTTGGTTTGTTTCCTCCCTTAGGACCCTTTTTGAACTTCTTCTTTCTATTAGAAAAAATATCCACATTCTCCTCATCACTACCACTAGATGAACTTCCATGCACATAACCTCTTCGAGTTTCCTCTTGAATAAAGTCATCCCAAAGATGTTCCCACTTGAGAAGATTCTCCCTAGCCACAGTGCCCTCAACAAAAACAACCCATTGTTTGGTCACCCAATTCAATGTTGTCCTCACAAGTTCATTGTCAACAATGGCCTCCCCAATAACTTCAAGTTCATCTCTTACCTGTGTCAACCTAGTAAGATATGTCACCACATTTTCAGCCTTGGTCATTCTAATGCTTTTTAGTTTCTCTCTCAAAACCATCTTCCGGTTCTAATTTTTACTTTGATACAACTTCATCAAGGACTCCCACATCTCATAGGAATTTGTCGTCCCTCTCACCTGAGAAATCAAATGGTCCTTGATGGAATAAAGGATGATTATTTTAGCCTTGATACTCTTCTTGTTATAGGATGCTAGAAGAGTAGCATCTGTAGGTATAGTTACTGGGTTTGTTCTGGAGTTCTCAACAATGTCCCATAACTCACTCTCCTATAGAAAAAATATTATTCTCTCCTTCCAAGCACCAAAATTTACTACCCCATCAAGTCTGTACTCAACCCTTAAACCAATAGCCATTGACCCTTCTCCGCTAAAAAAATAATAATTCCAAAATCTATTTGTTGAAGTAGCTTCTGTCCCACTCTCTGTATTGTTGATTTAAATATTCACTTCTCTTCAACTCATCTCTGATACCATGTAAATTTTCAGACCCCACCCAGTTTCAAGTCTCGCTGATTTTTCTCAATGTTTAATGCCCAAAACCCAGTTTTATGACAACCATAAATACTCAGCATATAAACAAAATTTCAAAACTAAAACATGAGGATTTTGAACAACATTTAATGCATAAATACATTTATATCAACAACACCATATTCAAAAAATTAAATGCATAGAGATTTTTGGTCTAACAGTGACCCTGGAAAAACCCACAAGGGGAAAACCAGTGAGAGAGGGAATTTTTATTATTTCAGAGCTCAGAGAAATCTTCTGTTACAACAAAAATTTCACAAACTTGTCTTAGAAAAATTGATCCAAAACTCCTTCAGAACAACCTCCAAATCATCTCCTCGATTTCTGTGCAAGAAATATGTACCACTGTATGACTGTTACAACAATAAATGTTGTATGAATTGTCTAGAAAATCGTGCCCTCAAATCTGGGTTTGTTGTACAAATTTTATAGCAATAAATGTGCCTCGAAATATGTGACAAACTTCCTCGAAATATGTGCACTCTCTCTATTGTACGGACTTTTCCTTTCTCATCTCTACGGCCTCCCAAAATCCATACTGTACAACTTGTTTGCTGGTTGTACCCTCTGCGTCAATTTTCATGCTATACCTTGCCTTGGAATGTGTGCCAATGCTCAACAACTTGCTCTCCTCTCTTGCTTGATTTCTCCTCTTTCTCTCTCAAAAATTCATTTAACAACCCAAAATGGGTGCGTCCTCTTTATCCTAATCGACTCAATGAGTGGAAGGTGAAAGTTCATCTAATCCAATGGCTAAGATTAGATGAGATGAGTGGTGGAGATTAAATCACTTAATTCACCCACTTTTCCTAAGTTCAAAAAGTGACCTTTTAATTTACATCTCATAAATTAAATGACTAGGGTCCACATTAGGCATTTTCTCACTCCTTAGGCTCCTAGGTGATGAAAAACACTTGCCTAGGTACTTTTTAATTATTTTAACACCAAGATGACTAGCTATCTTGGAAGTGTTAGATTCTCTCATCAACTAAGTCATTTTGTCCTATGGTATGCATAATTTGTCTAGCTTGTACAAGAACCCATTCTAGAGATGGTATTCATTCCCTTCCTCATCAATGATCGATCTTTATTTCAATTGTTGTTATGTTCCTTCAAAATATTTGTCTCTTCGATAGTTCTCACTCAAGAGATCATGAGTGAAGGGTTTGAGCTGCATTAGCATACCGATTGCTACAATATTATTTAGTGGCGGTTGTGAAAGCATGTATACAAGCCTATTTGTAGCCCCTTTCTTGTACTTTATGAGTAGATGGAATTATTGAAGGAATATTATCCATTTGTAATGCTTCACTTACTACATTTTTCTTTGGATTTGCAAGTACTGCAGAGGTTGATGGTAGGTGTGGATGATGGTCTCTTTCCCCAAAATATAGTTCTTTCACTTCTTCACTACTTGCACAATAGTGGATATTTCTTTGTCATATGTGGGGTAGTCCAACACTACTCCATGAAACAATTCTAAATGATAATATACCAATATTCCTCCTCACATAAGCATTTCTCCTAAAGCATGTCTTCTTACATCTATTTATAGTTCAAATGGAAATTGCAAATTGGGCATTACTAGAACTGGCACATTGTTGATCTTCCTTTTTAGTGCTTTGAAGGATCATTGTTGTGGCTTTCCCCAATATAAATTCTCCCCTTTGGTGGTCATGGCATGCAATGGTGCAACTATTGTTTGCTATGAACTTTCTCAACTATTGAGCTTCTTCCATAAATATCCTTACCTCCATCAAACTAATAGGAATGTTTCATTGGTTGACGTTACAATCTGATCAAGATCCACCCTTAGTTCTTCTCCATCAATCAAGTGTCCAAGATAAATCAATGAATTTTTTCCAAATCCACATTTTTTCAAATTTTCTATCAATGGATTATTTTTCAGTGCCTCTACTCATTGGTTCATATGTGAGATGTGATCTTTCCAACTCTTACTGAAGATTAGTATGTCATATAGATATACTATTATAAATGAGTCAATAAATACACATCACATTATTCACCAAGCACATGAAATCTGCAAGTGTATTACATAAACCAAAAGGCATAACTAACCATCCATACAAACCTTGCCTTGTCTTGAATGTTGTCTTCCACGAATCTTCTACGTTGATCCTTAATTGATTGTAACCAGATTTTAAGTCAAGTTTAGTGAAGAATATAACTTGTTGCATCTAATCCAACAAGTAGTAAATTCGTGGTAGTGGATATATGTTCTTGATGGTGGATTTGTTCAAGGCATGGTAGTCAATGCATATTATCTAGCATCTATGCTTTTTGGGCACCATTATGATGGTGAACCACACAATGATGTGTTGGGCCTTATGACTCCCTAAGGCTAACAATTGTTGCAATTGTTGCTTCACATCATTTGCTTCTAGAATGTTTTGTCTATACAACCCGATGTTTGGCACTGGAGACTCTAGAAACAATTGAATCTCATGATCAACCTCTCTCTTGGGTGGGATCCCTTGAGCTTCCTAAAACATTTCTTTATAAGATTTGATCAATTGTTGGATTTGCTAGCATTAATTATTATCACATCCTTCCAAGGATGCCTTCATCTCCACTTCATTGTAGGTTTCTCTTTTCTTCTTCTTCTCTCTCAAGAAAATAAAAAAAAAATCTTGGTAATGTCAATTATTCTCCTTGCTTAGTGAGCACTGACTAAAGAGAGTTTGGCCTTCCCCTTGTGTGCATTTATGGTGAAATCCTTCCCATATTTGACAAGTTGATATTGGTTTTCCATCCTCCTGAAGATGAAATCTCTCACATAAAGGTATGGGCTTCCCAAGATGACTCAACACACATCCCAATGGGACTACATATGCTTCCACTTCATCTACAAAGTTATGATTCATGAAAAACTTGAACTTGCACTATTTTACTACTCTTAACTCCACACCTTGTCTCACCTAGTGTAATACCCCGGTTTTGAGCCCCATATTAAATAATGTATTTTTTTAATTTATGAAAGCCCAGAGTGCCCAAACAATTAAAAGAGGCCAGTTTGCCTAGGAAATGCAATGTTTTGATCATTATTAATAATAAATACATCATTGGATGCTAGACGGACAAGGACAAGAGTTATAGGGGGATATGATTCCACAAGAGAGGGGGCTTGAGGGGATAAGTATTTATTTTATATTTTATTTAACCATTTTTGTTTTAATGGAGAATATTAGTTACATGAGCTTCTTGGGGGAAGGCCATGTGGTTGTTTCATTCCAATAAATATATAAACCCATCTTTGGTCTGTTTTGGGGTTCACTCACTCATTGTTCATTGTTCACACCTTTCATTCTGTTCTCTCTCCATTAATTCTTTAACCCACTCCTCATTCCTCATTCATTGTTTATCTTTGCTTGGGAAAGAAAAACGATTGGTTGGAGAGGAGCCATGGTTTTGTTGGTTGTAATAACTGTTGGTGTATTCCAACCATGAATTAATGCTTGCATGTCTGAGATGCTTTGGCATGTGTTAATTTTTGCTCACATCTGTGAATCCTGAGAGTCACAGCATGGAGATTATTGACTAGATCCACTAGAGCCCTGGAAGGTGGTGGATAACCTGAGGGACTGTGTGGCAGAGAAGGGACTCCATTCTCTTGGGTTTTGCAAGATGGATAGAAGAGAGCTGATGTACTTTGGATTGTTGTGTGTGTTGAGAAGACCGTAAGAGATTGAGTGTTGATTAGGTTGGGAAGATGAGTGACACCTTGGAACTGTCCTTGTGGACTCATAGCCCTAGCTCAGGGGTGAAATTTTATTTGAGACTTGGAACAACAATGTCTATGGTTGGGTGGAACGTCCTTGGTCTGAAACCAATTGGTGATTCATTTCATTAAAGATAAGTGCTCTCTGTCATGGTTTTATTTACCTGTATATTTATTTCGTTGTGTATTAATTATTATCTGTGAGATTCATGTTTATAATGTGCCTTCTTGATAGTTATTGTCCTGTATGGAAATATATTCATTTCTTTTATGTTGTATCATGAATCTTTACCTCTACATGTTAATATTTCATGCCTCTTTATTAATTAAAAATTTATCAGAATTCAAAATTAGTTCAGAAGCGAGTTTTGAAGTAGCATGGTCAGCCTGTGGGTGGTTGTGTATGTTACACCTATCCCAAGGAATATCGATGAAAATGATCATGAGTCTCTATTCCAAGATTCTCGACTAACTGTTTAGAAATCAAACAAGAAATCCACTTTAGCTTATCTTGTGTGGAATTTGATGTGAAACAATGCAATGATCTAATTCTCCTCCTTGGGATTGTAGCTTGACCAATGCTACCTCCTTCCATATGGTAGTGTAAATAATTTTCCCATCCATATATTAAGTATTGTACACCCTTTCTTCTACACCTGTATCTACTAAGGATTTATTTTCTTTCTTCTTCTAGAGGTGCTTGGGGAATTTTTCAAGGTGTGATTTCTGGCAATTTTTCTCGGTGTGCCCCTTTTTCTCTCAAGACTTGCAATCCTTGGTGGGAGGTATTCTTTCTTACATCACTACTACAATTTTCTTTGCAACCCACTTGTACTTTCTCTTCCCTTTCTGTTGATTCTCTTATGGTTTTGTTTGCTTGTGTGCTCCAAACTTCTATTTTCATTTGTCCCCTTCAAGGTATTTTTCTTGGACACTTGCTTCATTAAGTGATTTGGTATTGAAGAGAATTAATTGCATCTAAATATGAGGGAGAAAGGACCCCAAGTACTTCATTATAATCTCTAGTATTTTGATAGAGACTCCCCACTGAATGGGCTCTCTTCCTGAACTTGGTGGTGAATTCTTCCAAAAATTGTCCCTGCCTCTACCTAAAATAGTGCCATGCAATATTCTGATTCTCCACATAACCTATTGGGTAGATTATATCTTTAATCATGTCATTGAATACTTCCCAACCAGTATTGATGCCTCTTCTGCAAGTTCTCTACTATCAACATCACTTTCCCACCATGTCATGGAACGACCTTTAAGCCTCAAGCGGGAAAATGCAATTCTCTACTTTTCAATGACTTCATGTACACTAAAATACACATGCATCCAATGTAAACATTGGCTCAACCCGATGGCATTTACTTCTCTTGCATATGGTTTGATGTCTACATTCACTTCTACATGAAAAAGGTATGTGAGTTCTGTTATGGTTGCATTATACCATCTCAGTCTCAATGCTAATATTGATCATTGGGTTTCTCTACTTCCTCTTAGAATATAACTCCTCACCTGAATCAGTACCAACACCTTTACGACCTTGTTTCTCTTTCCCCTACTCCTATAACCACTCACCAAATAGACTTATCATCAATACCACTTGATTTTCCAAGTGTTTTCCCCTCTTCACAAAGGGGCCAAATGCCAAGGCATTGTGTGTAGGATGCAACTTCTTGTTCCACTTGAGACCTTCAAGCCAGTGCTCAAGTGAGAGGGAGGGTAACCTCAATATTTCCTAGGGAAAAATTCCTTGTCTATCACCTAAGAACTACCTATTAATATATGAAGCTCAAATTGATTTACAACAAATATCAATGTTGCATGGAGTTAATCTATGCTATGGATTTGAAAAGACATCGTGATATTTTTAAAATAATTGAGGAAACAAACTATTCAAAATTCCCAGACATACTATATAAAAAATGGTGTGAGATGTGTTCCTTAATCATGATTACAATCTTTAGAAGGTAACTGAGTAGAACATGAATTATGTATATAAAAAGAGGGAAAAGTACCATACATTCCTATTAAACAAGTTCATGAGACAACAAATAAAATAGGTAAGGGAAAAAAATTTGTTGATTTATTCAACACCATGAAAGAAAAAATATGAAAGGAAAATAGCATAGCTTGCTTGAATATTATTATTTCATTAGTCGCAACTTTGTTTCGGTCTTGACTACACAATAAATTCAATATCTATTTGGATTACAATGGAAGGCACCAAATGAGGACTATAAAGTGTTAGTCTCAAACCTCTTGCTTTCCTTCTCACAAGCCAGAGCTATAAATAGTTCATACAAAGAGAAAGGATAATGAGAAAGAAAGAAAGATCGAAAACAATGGTGATGATCCCTAACCCCAATCCCTAGGACACAAATGCTTAATGAACTCCCTTGAAAATTATGCAACCTACCAATATGAAAATGCTTGATATTTTGACTTGCTTCTAAGGTATTCTTTTATAATCCTTGGGGCCTATTTTTAGGTTACCAACTAATCCTTGGTATTAGGATTAGTGAGTGGATTAACCAACTACAAGATGACGATGCCGAGAGATTAGGGCCACTTGTGTGAAAAATAACTAAAAATGATTAGGCCACTATTTTTCTCTCTTTCCTTTTCTAAAAGTGTCTCCCCTTAAGAGGGAGACCTCACCTATTGTGAACTTTGTGGAGTTGGGGTCAATCTATTGGTGGGTTCAATCTATTGGCCGTGTAATTGTACACCATGCTTAACCATTACAAGTGATTTTCATTCAGTTTTCTACCGCCTCTCAAATTTTGGAAAGCCTTATCCAAATTAGTTTTCTAGTAAAATCCATGGGAGATAGGCTTCTGAGGAGTCCTTTTGTTATGGTCCATATTGAGAGGGATGACTAGACATGCTCCAATTTTTTTATGCCATCGATGCAACCCCTTGGTCTTCCATGAATAATTTTTTTTTCTTAGTTATCCATTATTTCATCATAGTGTTCTAGGATATGCAAAATGAATTGATAATCCCAAGGGGAGGGTAGCCCACATGACTATAGGTAAGTCATGGAATTCATGAAAATGGAGATCCAGGAATCTATGACATTATCTTTCTAATACATAG
>ML803143.1:0-30781 GCA_009831015.1 Picea engelmannii
TAAGCATATAGTAATGAGAAAGGACGTTGTATACCTTTGAGATGATCAGACAAAGTGATAGTATAGGTTCAAATGTAGGTGATCAAGGGTATAATAATGGCAAAAAGTATAGGCAAAAAGGTGCATAGTGTGGTCCTAACAATCATCATCTTTCCAATGACACAAACGACAAGTCAAAAAAATCCGTATGCAAAAGTTATGAGTGGTCAAATTTCAAGTCAAATGGAAAAGTTCAAAGGTGACACAGGTCACCACTAAAAGGGTGACACGTGTCACATGACCATACAAGATGTACATTGATGATGTGGCACTTTCATATGGTGACACATGGAAAGTAGATGACATGGCATGATTAGTTGGTAGCTAACTGTGCAGGACATACAGTCCATGTGGACAGATTATATGTTGGCATATGACAAAGGTTAGCCAATGAGAGGACACCACGTGGAACCTCCCATTGGCCATTATGGTCATAATTAAGTAAAATTTATGGATTTGATGGGGGTCAAACCCGCGACCTCTATAAACCTTAACAAAGCCTCCCCTGTCATTGCGCCACCACAATAGTTCTTAACACTATACGTTGCAAGTTGTATTTTTTTATAGCAAGATTTGCCTCACCCTATGCAAACTTTCACAGAGGGCCTTTTTCCATTTCCCTATGAAAAATTGAAGTCCCTTTTTACAAATCCCAAAGCTAAAAACATGATTTTTCCACATACGCGCACCCTACCTATATTACAGCATGCGTATATGTAGGTTTCACCACTACAGCTCGTGTACATTGGGATTTGTGCCCAAAATTAAAAAATGGCGTCAGATTTCCATGTCACGTCATGAGATCTATGATCCTTGGCCTTCCAGATATTGGAAAATTTCCAACTCGACCCTTCAGTTCCACTTGAAGGCTACAAATGGGCCAAATCCGAGCTATGGAAAAGAGGAGAAGAATTCAACTTTGAGAGCAAAGTTACTCTGGAGAAATTATTCACTTCACAATGAGTCTGCATCCCATTGTCCTTTAAGTATGAACACATTTTTCAACCCCCAAGATCTTCCCTTATTGATTGATAACTTCATTGTCTCTCTTATATGAGCTTGCCTTTGGTGGAGGGTTGAAGTGGTGGAGGCCCAGCTGGAAGGAACTTAGTTTCTCGGTTCCGAACTGTGACGATATAAAAGTTTGTAACTCATTCACTTATGTTGATTACATTTTAATAGAAATACTCTCTTCTCGTTTAATTAATATCTTGCGAATATTTGAATTGTTATTCCATGGGCATATTTGTTATTAATGTTGATGGATTATGCCATTGAATGTGATAAAATTATATATTATCACCATATGCTTATGTTTGTTAGTTGTTGAGGACTAGTTGCAGGTATATTGCTTTGGTTCAAGTGCTCAACGATGGACTTCATCGAACATTTGGACGAGCTAGGCCTTTTATCTTGTCTTGCTAGCATATTTTTTTATATATCATACTTGATATTAGAGTTGATTTTTGCAGTCATTTTCGTCTATTGTGGTTTACCCCTAGCCATAGAGATATTTTCCTCATAACATATTTAAGCTTGAGTATTGTATTAAATGGGGTTTAAAAGGGTTGAGGGCTTAAGACCTAAACCTTTATTATTTTTTCACATGGTATATATTGTAACAGAGCAATATATAAATATATTCCACCGCATGTATGGAATAACCGTGAGCTTTAATATATAGTTTAAACCATCTAACAAACCGCCAACAAATAATACCAAACTATGAAATAAAAGGAAGTCGGAGGGGTTTGATCCCCTGACCTACCATCCAACATACCAATGGTTTAACCATTTGGCCAGGTGCGCCACATTTAACGAAGAATCCACCTAATTTAGCATTAAGTTGCATAAGTATCTGCGTGGAGTTCGGGGTACGGTTTGGGCCCACGACCTATATATGGGCATGAATCCCAAGACCTGGAAACGCATTCCCATGTATGCACATAGACTAAGGAGAAGCATGGATATCGAGGTGCACAAATCCTGAGGTTGTACAGATTGCATAAATTTGTGTACTAAAGAAGATGCCAAGTATGATTGTCTCGTTAAGCATGCCATGAGGTATATTAATAGCACCTAGGAAAATTTATACTCATTTTTCATGATTTTTCATAAGGATCATGAATTTGAGGTATATTTTATGATCATTGGTCATTTGTAAAAGTCTTAGTCCGGATTTCCATTAATGAGCACCATAGTGCACTGTTTGGCGTGTAAAGGGGGTGAAATTAAACCAATTCAGAATCTAATCAACTTTATAGTCAGATTTCTCATAATTTCACAAGGATTTCAATGGTGAACTTATTTTCTTGTTTTGAGTAGTGGAATTAAAGAGAGTCCATTAAAATGGATTTTTGCAAGCTCATATTGTAATGTAATTTGGTATTTTGAGATGATGGAGAACAATCATGCTATCTAATGGGACTTTGAAGATGAAGTGATATATGTCATATCTATATGTAATTTGAGTTCTTTTATTTTTTGTTGTGTCATCTCATCATTCTGCAAACTAATCATCATTTCATGAGTTTTTGAATAAAAAACACATCATCATTTTTCTGCAAATCACCTCAATACGATCAGTAAATTAATTATGAATCAAGTTAGACGTTGGATGTATATATAGTTAATAAATAAGTGATGTCTAAGGATTTTTGAATCACATAGTGTAAACAAATGAATAAAATAGTAAAGAGAAAAATAATTTCAGTTGTGAAAACCAGTTTACTGGCAAAATTGGACATGAGTTTTGCTTGAAAACCGGGCAACCGGTGGGAAAGACTCACAATAATTATGAATTTGTTTTTTGGTTATACCATGTACTCTCAAATTATTATATTTTTTCTTATGTGGGATGATGTGGTATTCCCTAAGGCCCACCTTTCGACAAAATTTTCCCCATCGACTCCAACACCTTATCTAGGGTCAGAGTTAGATACTTTTATGGTACCTTGGGACTTGCATACATTAATGGAAAAATACCTCACTGTCAACAATGGGAATTCATAAAGGTCTCTTTATTGACAAATATTTCAGGTGACTCAACCTCAGCTCATCTATTTTTACCTTACAATATGTACCAAGGCACCTCGACTCTCATTGACATCAAAGGTGAGTAGTCCCGCATTGGTTAACAACATTAATCATTGGTTGGTAATCCAATGATTTATTTCTATGTTTGAATTCAAAAAAATCATTCACATAGATATAATTGTGTCAATATAGGGTTTCAGTGAAGACTAAAGATATTGAGCACACAATATCAGGACAAGAACAAACAAGACAAGAGACATAAGAAGTGGTGGAAAATGAATAAAGCCATATCACGTACTTGTATTCATTTTAATGATACAATATATAATACAATAATGAAACCACCTCAATTTCTCTCACCTCGACAGCTCATCAAGATATAAAGTAGAAGGAGGCAAAGTAGGAATATAGAAACTCACTTAGGATAACAACTATATCCTAGTTATGTGAAATACATAAGGGTGGTATACTAGGACTTAATGATTGTATATGAGAAAGAGGATAACATCCCCCCCCTCAATCATAAGTCTGAATAATAATACCAACAAAGAAGCATAAAATGGTAACATATCCAAGTCTTCTCACTGAAACTCCTGAATTGAGCCTCAATGAAGAACTGCCTAAAAAACTGCCAAATCTGGATGCTGAAAACTCTAGAAATCTCACTGTGTAATCATGTGAGCCATAATTCTTGTAATTTGTTCACTTATGTGAACCCCAATATGATGAGAGTGAACCATGATAATTGAATCAGCTGCAAGTCGGATACATCCTTGAAAATGTATGACAACTCAATCAATGCCAAGCTACAATGCAGAATGATCATGTTATCCTCTGCTAGCTCTAATGACCATCTAAGTGAACCAAATGTCCACATCATTGTTCTAAAAATCAATATCCCAATCATGTATCTCATGTATGATTCAACTGCAACTCATTGAACCATAATTCTTCCAAAACATGCCATCCGCAGACTGCAGTTTCCTATATGGAAAATTTGATGCCCATTTGGCATATAGTTTGTTGAAACTTTCAGTCAGACAACCATATTCAATTCCATCGTTAATTCCCCCCTTTGTCAGCTGAAAGGAGAAACCACAGATGGATTTACGAACCATATTCATTAGATTTGGGAACTCCCCCCCTTTAAGGTGCATGAGAGTTACATCATTGTACTCTTCCCTCTAAGCTCAAGAGAGTACCATACTTATTTCATTTATGTTCATAACAAAGTGGGCATGTGGAAACAACCACATGTTATATCATCCCGTGAGAGCCATGCTTAAAATCTACATCATAAGGGGACCACTTTGCAAAGAACATATAGAATAGATCTGGATCATCACCAAAATCATCTAGAATAATTGTTTGAAATTTTTTTACTATTGTCATTTCTCCATGCAGCTATGGCTTTACCTCTGTCTTGACTAGACGGTAAGACTGATGTAGTTTGTTTACTTGTTGATTCCATTTCCATGAATTTATTCATACATAATTAATTGGTTTCTTAATCTTTTTCTTGTTGTGATAGTTTTTTGAGAGGTGATTTGTCTTCCCACAATGAAGACAAGGATGCAGATCAAAACACTGTGACTCCAAGTGACCAACTCTATGACAATGTTGGCACTTATTAGTAATATTCTTCACTTCTTCATGAAATCCTGCATGCACAAAGTGAATTGGTTTAGAGTAATCTGGGATATGAAAGTTGTTGTTTTTTTCATATCCTAAGCCACGACTATCTTTTGTGAATGATAATTCTTCCCAAGTTCGAACAAATATCTTGAAAAGATCATTTTGACTTTGTTCTTTTACTTCTTCACATTTGTTGTTGTTGTTTCTTTCATTCTGTGTGTATTTTTGGAACTCGTATTCATCAAGACTTTCCTTCATGTGTCCATTGTATGATTCCATGTCATGACTATTTAAGGAATCATCAATCTCTTGTGTTTCTTTTGTATCCACCATTAGGTCATGTGTATCACAAGTAAAATCAACCATATGTAATAAGTCTTTTGTGTCACAAGTAGCATCAATCATTTCCATTACGTCTTGTGTGTCAAAGGTTGCATCAACCTGTTGTATGAACTCGTTTGCATCACATGTTGCATCAACCATTTGGATAAGATCCTCGGTAGCACATGTTGCATCAATATTCTCTATTACATTCCCCATGTCACAACTTGCATCAACTTTTTGATTTGATGTAGATGTTGCATCAATAATGTCATCAATTTGATTATTCTTTTCTCTTAACTTTATCTGAAGTGCATCAATCAATTGATCCTTCATTTATATATCATCTCGAAGATCCTTTGTTGACTGTATTGTATCAACCATGTGATCAATTATGATTTGATTTTGAATTAACTTCAACTCAAGTGTTTCAATCAATTTATCTTTCACATCAATTTGATCTTGTAATTCATGGTTGTACTCTTGTAATTATTTGATTTCTTGAGAGGCGTTATGTAAACTCTTTCCTCCTTTACCCATTATTCTCTCACTTAGGCTCGCTTGCTTGAAATTTCTCACTTGAAATTTCTCGCTCGCTAGAAATTTTCTTGATCTTCACGCTCGCTTGAATTTGTTTCTAGGAAGTTGAGGATGTTAGTTACCACCGAAAATGCATCACAAAGTATTACAATGGTTTGAGTTTGATTCCAACAAGTTTTAACGATTTAAACTCAAAATTACAATGACTCTTGGGTGTTGGGCTGAACCGAGAATGCACCCGAAAATTACAATAACTCAACTTCACAAGTAAACTTACAAAAGGAATATTTGTAAGTTACAATTATTGATGTTTCAAAAATGTAATTGATGGTGCTTTGATTCCAAGTCACATCTAATTCTTCTTTTATTGCAAGATTGATTTTTCTTTTGTTTCAATGATTTGATGAATAATTATTGTTGAGAATTTAATATTGTTTTTGTTGTTTGATTACTTATACTCAAATGTGCTTGAATAACATTGTGCAACAACTTGTGTGTGTTGTGTTTAATGCTAAAATTATAATTGTGTTTATGTCAAAACTAGACAATAAACAATATAAACCTCCAATCCCCTTATTCAAATTTCAGACGGATCTAAAACACTTCAGCACCAATTTTTTTTTCCTCCTTTACAAAATTAAATACTCAATAGTTACAAAGTGTTGAGCCTTCAATTGTACTTTCTTCAACCTTCAAATCCCATACTTTCTTCAAAAGTTTCACACCCTTCAAACCCATAATTTCGAGTAAAAGATATTTCCATGTAATAAATAATAAATAATAGTTTCTTCAATCCTTTTTCATGACACTCTCAAGTTTCTTATTTTATGATATTAAATCCTTGGAAACCTCACCATAAGCTTTTCTTTCATGTGTCATTCAAA
Source organism: Picea engelmannii (assembly GCA_009831015.1). Lineage (NCBI taxonomy): Eukaryota > Viridiplantae > Streptophyta > Pinopsida > Pinales > Pinaceae > Picea > Picea engelmannii. Next base: position 6,456 of record ML803143.1, read on the forward strand.
AAGTGAAAATGAGAATTCCAAAATTGTGCATTTATGTCATCACATGAATTATTCAAAACTTATGCAAATACTTTTTACTAAAACATGAATCCTTATAATTGTCTCACCACTCCTTGATCCATAGCAGTTGAAGATGGGATGCCAAATCCTCACCAATAATTAAAATCGAGATGTTAGATCTATAATTTTTCTTTTTTTTTATAGCCAATCCTTTCCAAATTTCCCGTATTCTTTGAAGGCATCGATCTTTGGAAGAATGGAGTTTCTCCGATGCATTAGACATTAAAGACATGGATCAGTCAAACAAATCGCTCGGTGGATGGTGCATGAGAAAACAAAACAAATCCTTGGTCGCAAAACTTTGTCTTAAATTTTTTTCTCAAAGCCTTGTATCTCTTCTTTCGATGATCTCCTTGGAAGTGCGATCAAAATTTTCAGGAAGATCCGTTGAGTTTAGATCTAGGTCGTTGTGTATCATTTCAAATTCTCTTGAGTCAATGGTGACTCCCACTTGCAGATCGCATGGATTAGCTGCATAGATTGTGTTGATCAGAACACAAGATAGATCGTGGAGAGCAGCTCTGATGTACCAGGTTTGTTCATTAAGAAAATCATGTTGAAGGTGTGTGATTTCCTCCAAGTTTTACAACTTGTTGATTTGTGGGTAGATTGCTAGTACAATCTACACACAATTTGGAAGTTTTGATTCACTTCTAGAGGCGCAAATCCCCGTTGGAAAATTGTACAAAGAAATTATTGCAAATTCACCACTTTCTCCTTGAGGCTAGACACTCTCAAGCAATTCAAATCTACAACATCTCACCGATCTAGTTCTAAAAAAAATCGCTACTGGTATGACATCATTGTAGCCTATGGCATCATTTTTCCTGTGAATGAAGGAGATTTATCTCTACAAATATCTATTTATTTACATATATGTATCTCTTTATTGTAGCTCAGAGTGGCACCATTGTGAATGCATAATTGACAAGACAATCAAGAAACTAAATCACATAAATATTTTTCATTCAATTAAGCACATACAAATTTATATAAAGAAAAAAAAGATCTTACAGATCATTGTTGTTGTGAGTATTGATATGTTGCTATCAATTTTCCTATGTCATTTCGATCGTACACATTCTAAGATTACATTATATCTGGCAGCCTTCTATGAACCTATTCATCCCCAGATTATCAATTATCAATTTGCAAAACAACAAATTGACACTGTCTTCTCATTCATGTAAAACTTTGGCACCATCATCTCAACTCAAATTTCATCTCTCATGGATGACTACCAAGAGGAGCTACCAGGTCCTTAAGAGCATAATGGATGATACCAATTGAAGGTATATAGCACACAATATCATGACAAGAAAAAAAAAGACAAGAGACACAAGAAGTGACCTAAAAGACATATTCATTGTAATGATACAATATATAATACAATAATGAAACCACCTCAATTGCTCTCACCTGGACACCTCATCAAGAGATAAAGTAGGAGGAGGAAAAGTAGGAATCTAGAAATTCACTTAAGATAACAACTATATCCTATTTGGTTTGTGATCCTAACATTAGTTTGTAGTCTCTAGTAGTGTGGAAATAAAAAGGGGATGACATTCTTGTTGCAACAACATCAGCCTACAGTCCTTTAACTCCAGTTTGTAGCAATAGAGTACTCATCATTCAAGTGTTCCAGAAAATTGTTGGAAGTTCAGACACTTGTTGCAGCATCCTCCCCTATGGAAATCAGACGCTTGTTGTTGCAGCATCCTCCTCAACCACCAACATTCATTTATTTTTCCTTGATTTCCAATTTTAGATATCAACATTTGTAATAAGCTCAAAATCTCTTATATTTCTAATTTTAGAGCATGTATGGAAGATGAATTTCACTCAATCTATTTGGGATAATATACTACAAAGTAACAAAGTAACAACACTAGTGGATTTTTAGAGTTTTGTCTATTCTGGTACATGAATTCTAGAGTAGGTACTGGAAGACTTGTAGCTATGTTTTTAACATTGATTGAGAAAATTTTGATAGTAGCAGGTCTCTCCTTTTCATCCCAAAGCACCATCAACATCAAATTCAATAACAGAGTTCCGGAGTTTGAATTTTGTAATGATCTCCTCAACTCCATAGCCTCCCTGCATCAACTCAAATTATGCACGTGTATGAGTAATTAACATTTTGAGGTAAAATGATTTTAAACTCTCATTGGTTTGTTGAGAACAAAGGATATTATTAAGAAGCTCTCAGATACTTATTAATTCTATTCCTATTTTCCTTACTCTATGTGTATATCACCTTGATTTTATTCATTGACTACATTTCTATATCCTATGTCCATATATTGTAGTCTTATATTCTAAACCCATATGCTATATGCTACATCCTACTCTCATATATTATGTATCGATATCCTCGTACCTATACTTATATGTTATACCCCTGCACCTTATAACCATACCTCTCTACCATTCATATTCAACTCAACCCCACATTTTCCATCTAGGCTTATCTATTGGCTTAATTCGTATGACATAAACCATGGATTGTTTCTTATCCATGATGGCTTGATTCATGTGCATAAACCATGCAATCATTTCTATATGAGAACACTTGTATTCATTATGACACCTTTCAAATTTATAAGTGGTGTCCACTAAACCCTCCATAAACCACTATGATTATTCTAGTACCAAATTATAACAATGTTTGCTCCATCATTACCCATGACGTCGAGAGGACTCGTTCAAAGACTTGATTATAAAGACTCATTTGGAATCACCGAAGGGATTCCAAATGAGCCAAGTCTATATCGTCCTCTAACAATAGCATTTGATCCCTCTACACCTCTACATATTCAGACTGTTGCCCATAATTCGACCCATTTGTTATAATCCTCCCCCTCTTAGCAAGCCATATGAACCAAATAAAAGTAGAAATAATGACCATAGTGGACATGAAGTATCATCAACAGGGAAAAATAAATTCTCAATCTCTTTGGATGGAGAAAAGAATGGTGACAAGGTAATGGAATATGTTCCTAGGCCTACAAAGAGACACAAGCTTGAAACATCAAGGATTCCAAGTAATGTTTCTTCCAAACCTTCTGATAGTGGATATGGTGAACACAATGAACTCGATATATCATTAGCCGAGTCAATTTTTAAGTCACCAATTAGCATGAAATTGAAAAAGAAAAACAAGAAAATCAAGAGGTTGAGACAAGAGGTAACAGAGTTGACAGTATTGCAAAAATACATAGAAAAGGAGAATGAGTAGTTGAAGATACGGAGCCAGGAATGCCAAAAAGAGATCAAGAAGCTACAATCAAAGAACATGAAGACAAATAGGAAAATGCATAAGATGATAGACCCTTGGAAGCCAACACAAAAAACAAGAAGTGAATGATAGATAGGTCAGGAGGATGACACAATGTCCTGATCAATGCAATCGGGATTCCCTAGCAGTTGGTGGATCAGACTTCAATTTTTCCTTAACCGATTTTGTAGAACCTTTTTGTGCCTAAGGACATGCACTTGAACTAATGTGGGGGAGATGTTGAACCCCTATTTTTCCATCATCCAGACACTCATTTTTCACTTATACTTAGTTTTTGCATCTAAACCTAGCCCTGATATCATCCATTTTTGTGATTTCAAGCATAAAACCCTCTTGACAAGTATCATGAGGTATAGTTGTTTATTTTATCATTATTCCTAAGTTCTTGATGAATTAATGGGAGTTTTCAAGCAAGTTTTACTAATGAAGAATGCTAGTTTTGTTCTTGTAACTCTAGTTGTTCTGGTACCCAAGTTTGTAGGTTTGCATATATGCACGCACCCAGGTGGAATATGGTCTCATGGGTTTTGAATATCTAACCCCCAACATGGTGTGTGAGCATTGGTTTTCACCCAAGTCGCACATGGAAGCCTCCAAGTGTAGTCAAGGGATTTTAGTAAAAAAACGTGCCAAATTTACTACAGTTAATTTCCAATGCGATTTTTGAGATAATGCGGATGAATCTCCAAATTCTGGAACATGGGTTTTGTTCAAAAAGGCCTAATTTAAGTCTTTAGCGAACATAATTTTTAGAACGATTTCTAAGATAATGCAGATGAATCTCCAAATTCTGGAACATGGGTTTTGTTCAGAAAGGCCTAATTTAAGTCTTTAGCGAACATAATTTTTAGAAGGTTAAGGATTTGAGGGATGACAGAAAATATCTAATCTAGGTTTGCCCAAATTTATGTTGCGGCTCGTTTTCAAATTATTTATTGGTTGCAACAAATTATAGTTCGGGTTATAGGTTCCATGCTCCATATGGAAAGTTCCACGTCTAAACCAACCTTCTTTCTTTTTCATTACACCAACATAACACAAGTATTCATGTTCAAACTCAACAAAATTCAAACAATTCAATTTTCTTGTTGAGTGAGTGAATTGTTGGTTGTAACAGTTTCCTTTGATGATCTGAACATTGTAATTATAAATTTGAGAGATAGAAACATTGAAGAAAGTTGTGGATTGATTGTATGATTATCATTCTTGGTTGTAATCACTTGTTACATGAGGCACTGAACTCATCTCTGTAATTATTAATTCTTATGTTGTAATAAAGACATCTATGTTGTAGATTTCCAGCCAACCACTATAATCATCTTGCAAAGTATGATAGAGAACGCAAGGCCCCCTCTCTCCAGTATACCCTTCCTATTTGTATTGTTGTAGATTTAATTTTCATTTTAGTTCTGTGGATTAGTGTGAATAGATAGATGCATAACTATTTCTATTTGTAGTTCTATTGTTTCCATAAAATTAATTTTACAATTTTGCTCTCATTTCCTTTCAATTATTCATGCAATTTCCCTTTGCCTTTACTCACTCATGTTTATGCTTTGATTACCAATGCAAGGAACATGTGTGTACTCATCATTTTGATTTTGCTTGCTAACTAACACTCTTAGCATTGTCAACATAGTTATTAGAATATCTTTAGAGGACCATATCAATCATCATTCATATGTATAAGAACACTTAATGATTGAAGTGAAAGATTGTACTTCAAGCCACCTATGAGAACATAACCAAGAGACTGATAACTAGTGTTAGTTTGGTCTTTAATGATTTTCTTTTATTTAGATATATTCATGGATAAGATAACAAGATCTATTTGAGTCATAGTTGCACAAAGATGAGTAATCTAGATGCAAAAGCATTGTATCACCAACAAAGAATTGTTACACTTGACACATGAGCTTGTATTCTTTAGTTTGTATGTGTGAGTTATTTTACAGATTTCATTATTTGCCTTTCCAAGCTAAATTTCAGGATTAGGTTAGTGGCCTCGTGCAAAGATTTCAACTCATGTTTTTGTCGACCGATTCAAATATTAATTTGAGGGTATTTTACCTTTGAATTTTCATGTCTCTTAAAGTTAAGTTATAGTAATTAAAACTTATTAGTTTGAAAAGTTAATCATCTCTAGAAGTGCATGAACACTTAGATCTCAAGTGAAAGATTACACTACAAGCCATTAATGAAACCTCAAGCTAATGAACTAATTATTGTTTATAGGTTTTAATCATTTTGGTTGTCTCTTACATTGAAGTCTTAAGTATTAATCCATTAAAGGAGATCTCATACTAAAACATATTTATGGGTAGATCAAACATCTAGACATAGTATATGTTGAGCCCTTGTTAATCTTGATATAGATTGGTGAATGCAAGATTAAGGTGTCTGAGATTTACTTTTGATTTCATTGAATTGCTTTGTGATTGAGATTGATATCTATCATTTGATTTCATTTATAGGCTAGATTATGTTCTAATCGTGAATTTCTTGTGCTTGCACCTAGAAGTTTACGAACTCCCAGATTGATAGATTTAATGTTAAGGATTTATACATATAAATAACCCCAAAAGACCCCCTCTGGATTTGAATCTCTAAGCTCCATCCAATAATTTAACTATTCAACTATTAATTACCGAATTAAAAATATTTGTATTGTTGGTGGATAAGAGATGTCTAATTAGTGGATAGATTGATGTGGATGTGTGAGTCACTATCTTTAGTGTCAAACATTTAAAAGTTGTGATTTATTAAGTTTTCATATATATTTAATTTCTTACCATTATTTTCTATAAATGATTATAACTATATACTTCACTTATTTGAAAAGAAATGGACCAAAATGCTAACACACCCATTTATCATTGTGCCAAAAGGGGCTTTCTACAATAGAGGATGACAAAGATGTGTAATCTATTCTGAAGGTGCTTTGTACAACCTAGTATGATGGAGATGTGTAATCCCTTATATCCTCAACAACCTCAACAAGGAGGAATTGACATGTGGCATTTAAAACAAATATTTCAATTTTGTTTACAAATAAAATATTTCAATATTTATATTAAGTTAAATAATTTTATATCAACTTTATATAGAGAAGTAAAATATTTATTATTATGGTTAAAACATTTCAATGGCCGGAGGAGATGTGTAATTCTTTCAAGGCTCAACATGGAGTTGACATGTGTCATATATATATAAACTTGAGGAAAGGTTTGCACCTCTATGGATTTGTTACCTCTTAGTGAATGATAGAACCAACTTAGATCCATCTTAACTTTGGATCTATGAGGTGAAAACTATTTTTAGATTTAAAAATTTTGAGGAAAGGTTTGCACCTCAAAGGATTTGATGTCTCTCACCAATGATAGGTCTTGAGTTAAGATGGATCTCGGTTAAAACATTTTAAGGATGTGTTGCTTAGTATGGAAATGTGTAATTCCTTCATTTGATACCTGGCATATTAATATATAAATAACAAACCTAGATCCATCTTAACTCTAAATCTATCGTGTAAAGAGAGAATGAAATCAACGCAGCATTGAACATTGTCAAACAGGTTGGATAATGTTACTCGACAGAGGACAGGCTCACCTTAAAAGGCGAGTAGTTCCGCTTATCCCACGTTGTGTGTCTGGTTGTTCGTCTCGTACACGCTATTGTATAACAAACGATGCAGTAAAAGTTGAGACCGCTCGTTGCTCTGGGGTGGTGCGAGGTCTATTTTGAAATCTGAAATCTACGTACACAGTACAGTCGACGTTTTCGTTAAGCTTCAAAATTTGAAGATTAACAGTCAAATGGTAAAAGTTTTCGTAAAAATTCATGTTCAAGTATCATTTACGTAGGAGAATCGGTTTTAAAAAAATACTATTATTAAAACATAAAATTAAAAAGTGTAAAAATGGGTTTTAAGGTTTTTAAATCATATGGTTTATGTGAATTTACCCCTTCTACACTTTTAATTGAAAAAAAAAAAAAAATGTCCCTATATGTTTGTTGTTGGTCAACAATTCTATTCAATATCCCTATTTTGAGTGAACCTAATTATTGAGAGCATATATTTTTACTTTGTAAGTTTAGTTCATAAACTAAATAATCAAATCATTATATCTAAATAGTTTCTTATCCTCAAAAAGAAATGGTCTTGTATCTTCATATGACAAACAATAATTTATTGCCTAACTAAACCATAACTTTAAAATTAAATTAATAATAATAATAATAATAATCTATCCATCTTTTTTCACATTTAATAGAGTATCCCAGTGTGATGGGGTGATTGTCAATCAAATTGATAGCACAGGGGTACGACCAACCTACCACCCCACTCTCGATGTCTTACAGTTGTGGCTAGTCTTACGTGTCAAGCTCATGCCATGCATGTGGATAACCCTACACTCCACTCGAGTCACTTCCCAATGCTCCCTCATGATGCAATTCTACAAGGTATTCAAGGGACGATCCCGAGCGAGGACATCCCCATTTCGACCTTGCGCCTGCATGATCGCTCAGGTAGCTTAGACAGAGACTAACCCTCTTTCTGCTATGATGGAAAAACCTCCACTTTTGTTTATCCAGACCCTTCTGTCGAAGACCGAGAGGGTTTCCATTCTGGTTATAAATGGCTAGCTCTGGCCTAGTCCTGTTGAGCTCTCTTGCTGGTTTTTGTGCCCCTTTTCGTCCATCACCCGAGCTTCTTCATTGTTGTTGACTCCCCTCTTGTCTTTGTTTTCCTCCCCATGGACCCTTGTGGTTGTCACCCCTCTCGTCCTCACTCTTCTCTTACCCCCAACCCGCATTTGACTCGGCCCTCTTATGTTGCGCAGGCTGCTTTGGAAGCGACCACTTCCTATGAAGAATATGTCCTCAACCTAGACAAATCTAGAATGGATGATCTCGAGGAGGATGTCCGTCTTTTCAGGGAGTTCCACGATGTGACGATGTTGAGTCCTAGATTGGTAGACTAATTCCATATATGGGTTGCTCTAGAACTCATAACTCTAAATTTTACAGGACTTTAGAGTTGTATTGGAAAACCAAGACTTTGGTTGCCTTGGGTATGCTCCCCAACGAGTAGGACAGAGGACAATTAAAATCTCGGCAGGAAGCTCTTCAAATTCAAACAGTTTATGTAGCAGAGGTCGCGACTTGGTTAGAAAATCACCACAGAGGTAATTTCACTCCCCCTGAGCGAAATTATGCAAAAACAACAGGCTCCAAGGACTCATTTGAAAACAAGAAGATGGACGCCATTGGATCTCGGGTTCCAAATGGTAGTTGACTTCTGATTCAATTTTACTACTGTTATGTTACCTAGGCAGTTAATTTCTATAGTTTTTTATGTGCAAACTCTTGTTTCCTTTCAGACATCTTATGGGTCAACTGCTAAAAGCCTAATTTCCCCTCAGGGGTAGGCCTCTTTTTTGGTCTTCCTAGTTTTTTCTACTCAGACTCTTGTTTACTTTCATATATCATATGGGTCAATTTTTAAAACATTGGTTTCCCTTCAGCCCGAAGACTTTCATGGTCCCTGTGTGGTTGTTGGTTCTATACTCTTTGGTATATTTTGTTTATATTTTAATATAGATGTTTATTTAAAAAAAAAAAAACCATTTAATAGAGAGTATCAAACTCATATTTGTTTCATGGATTGGGTGCTTAATCTATACACACTTAAAAATAAGTTTGAAAATTAAACCATATTAAATCAACTCAAATAATTTATATTTAATAATATATTTAATTAAACAATTTATATAAATAAAATTTAAGATTTTTTAAAAATAAGTTTGAAAATTAAACCATATTAAATCAACTCAAATAATTTATATTTAATAATATATTTAATTAAACAATTTATATAAATAAAATTTAAGATTTTTTAAGTAGACAATTTTTTTATAATTTAATTGTTATTAATAATAAAAATAATTATCACATTTAATAATATATTTAATTAAACAATTTATATAAATGAAATTTAAGATTTTTTAAATAAATATTTTTTTCATAATTTAATTGTTTATTAATAATGAAAATAATTATCACTGATTATTATAAAAAAAACCAATAACCATTTTATTATATATTAAATTCCTAACAAACCCATTTAAAAATATCTTTTATTTTTATTATTATTATTTTTTTTGAGTAAATTTTGCTATATTTATATTTTACAAGTAACTCGAAATCGAAATCTAATAGCACATGATAAAATATTGTAAATCTATACTTCATTGCGAGAATGAAAAGTTTTAGTTAGCACATAAACATCTACATAAATGTAAACAATGAAATTGAATAATAGGTGAAAGAGATGGTGACATCATATTTACACGTAACTCGAAATCTAATAGCACATGATAAAATATTGTAAATCTATACTTCATTGTGAGGATGAAAAGTTTTAGTTAGCACATAAACATCTACATAAAGGTCAACAATCAAATTGAATAATAGGTGAAAGAGAGGGTGACATCATAGGGTCAACTTAGATAATACATAAAGGTCAACAATCAAATTGAATAATAGGTGAAAGAGAGGGTGACATCATAGGGTCAACTTAGATAATACTTGAATAAATACATTTGTAGCTAAGAAAATGGTTGTTTGTAAATTTGATAAATATTATGTACTCAATAATAAAATAATAAATATTTTAGTTGGGAAAACTCTAGGTGGTTTGGCTCTAGCTCTGGTTTATAGTAGAAGATGATGGCTCTGAAGTTTATACCATGCATGTGTGTGTGTTTTTGCCAGTTATGTGTGTTTTTCTGGATAATTCAATTTTCGTTTCAATGGAAGCTTGGATCCGTGCTTTTGGAGCTTGCTTGGGACTCAAGGTCATTGTTAATGGAAGATGACATCAGATTGACACATACTCTCGGGATCCCTACTCAAGGCTACTCGTACATGCACGAATCTCATGGAAGGATGGCGTTGGAGATCTCGTATCGGACAACTTCCCCTTAACACCCAGAGATATTTTGTACTAATGGAGGACGATGCATTAGATTATAGTTTTGATGGCATGGGCTCAGAGAACATCTTTGTAATGGACAAATATTTTTCAAGCATGCAACATTTAAAGAAGGCTACCAACTTGGAAAATATTAGATCATCAGATTCTTCATTGAAGCTTAATCTCGAGGCCCCTCGTCCTTCCCGAGAATCGTCATTCAATGTGAAAGGAGATCGCCCCCCTCCATAATCAAAAGTATTCAATTGAGCAGTGTAGAGCCAAAGGAAAAGGTGGTGGGTCTCAAAGGTTCTACTCATGTTTCATACTTTCATGCAGAATCTTTGGAGAAGAAGATCCCTCCCGAAGACTGTAGAGAAGGTGGTATTCCCTCAATCTCATCCATTGGACAAAAATCCAAGGGTCACAGGAAATCAAGGTGATGGAAAGTTCGAAGAGAACGGAGAAGAATGGTGGTCGGCGATTGCGTTGGTGTAAGCGATATCACTAGGATGCTCGGTAAAATAGTTGTAGGACATTTTTGTGAGAAAATCGTTTCCCCTCCAACGATCAAAGGTTGGTTGGAAAGAAACTGGAAATCAATGCTTGGTTACTTACCAATTTTCCACATTCTTGTCAGAGGTTGGCTTTGATTTGAATTATGTTCTCATGAAGATATGATGGAAATTTTTAGTTTCTCTTGGGGATGGGGACCTTCAGGTCTAGAGTTGAAAGAGTGGTCAATCTCTTTCGACCTAGCATGAGATGTGCTATCCCTTGATAAAATTCGGGCCATTTTACCAAACCTTCTGTTGGCTTTCTGGAGAGAAGAGATTCTCCAAGCTATTGGGAATAATATCTGAGACTTTGTGGGGCTTGAACCAGGCTAGGACATCAAAGTTGGTCATTAGTGGGCCTGACTACAAATCGAAGTCGACCTTCATGAGGGGCTTCACGATGAGATCGAGCTAGTTTGGGGGGACTTCTCGGTTTGTCAAAGGATATATTATTGGTGCATTCCCTTTCGGTGTTTCAGATTTCATATTGTTGGTCATTTGCAGGCGCAGTGTAACAGGTCTCCAGCTCATTTTCCTCCTTTTTCAAAAGTCTGGAAAAGAAAATCATACATGTCAATATTGATTTCGGACTTGGCGACAACAGGAGCATGTGTGGACTTTAAGAGACAAAAACGTGCACATCTCAATCCTTCAGGAGGTAGAGAGGACAAGGCGATACAAAACTATTCGGGTAAGGATCATAGTATTGAATCTCCTAGTTTTTCTAATAGTGAGGTTTCCCTTGCAAAAAGGTCACATGTTTTGTCAGAAGAGGCACACTTCCCTCCTCCCTATACCAAGGATCATATTTCTTGTCGTGTCGATTCCCCTTCCATGAAAGCTCCCATAAAGGACTCAAAAAGGGATGTGAAAAATTTTGTCCTTGTTTTTCCCACTGCTAGTCAACTTCCCGAACGTTCTCCTTGTCCATCCTCTTCATCCCACCCTTCAAGTCATTTCGAAGTCAAGTCGGACTACTTGTTACATTCTAAAGTTAATATTGGTTTATTGAGTGAAGAGATAGGTGGTTTATCCCAAGACCCAACTCCTAGGGGTCATTCTGGGAGGAAATCAAGAATCTCCTTAGCTCAGTCTCAGGAAGCTAAAGAGATTCAAAGTGACAAACAATCAACTATTATCGAGGCCCTTAGAGTAGGAAAATCCATCCCCAAGGTTCCCAAATGAAAGTGCTTTCCTTTGATTCTCGCGGAGTAGTGGGTGCTCCCAAAATGCTATCCCTCAAGCATTTGTGTGCGGTGGTAAATCCTGATGTTTTATTGATCCAAGAGACGATGTGTAGTGGTTTAAAAGCAGAGAATACTTTTAGGTTGTGGCTTAAAGGATGGGTCTTTTTCTCTTGTGAAATTGATTGTTTATCATGTGGTCTTCTAACAACTTGTAGCCCCAACATAAAGGTGTTAAAAGTGGGCTTCATCCCTTCTTATATTCTAGTTCAAGCATTGGATTGTTGGCTCAATTCATTGTTCAAAATATGCAATGTTTACATTCCATAAGTTAGCATGTGCCTTTTATGGGATAGTCTAAGTGGTTCGAATGAGTTTAATTCTGGAAATATTATTATGGGAGGGGATTTGAATTTCACGTTATCAATTGCTGAAGTTTGGAGTCAAAACTCACACCATGATCCATTGGAATCCTACTTCTCTAATTTGGTGGAGAAGCACCACTTAATTAATTTGGTTCCAAAGAAAATTTTCCATACGTGGAGAAATGGGAGGAAGGGAACATGCATGATAGAAAAAAAGGCTCGATTGATTTTTTATTCCTAATAAACTGATTGAGAAGTGGGGGGCCATCTCTTCAAGAATGGAAGTTGAGGGTCTCTCAGACCACTTGTCGATTGTTCTTGGCATTTCCAAAACTGGTTCGAATAGAGAAATCCCAATGAATTTTAACCAAGAGTGGTTGTTGGATGCAGGCCTAGCCAGGAAGAAAGGCTATTTTTGGAGGAAAAGCATGCAAGAGGGAAAGACAACTGGAAGGAAAAGCAACATGTGTAAGAGAAGCAGGAGAATTGTGCATGCAAGGAAGGCCTAACAATGCTAGGGTTAGGTTTTTTGTAATGCATTTTAATGGTTGGTCAGTCGAGGATATAAATAAGTAGTACTTAGGTGACAGAAAAGAGGGAGGTAGATAGGACACACACAAGGAGACAGAAAGAGAGAGAGAGAGTTGTAAGAACTGTATGAGTCATTAAGATGGGGAGCTAGGGAAGGGTGAGTGACTCGATCCTAAGGGTTAGATCACAGGCTGAGGAGCCTGGTGCAATCTAGTCATCCTTGGAGGGATCGAGGAGCATGTGGGAAAGAGGGAGAACTAAGATTGTAACCACGCGTGACGTGATATATTTCTAAACTATAATAAAATATCGAGAGCCGGATATTTTTTAACATAACTTAGGACGGGGTGAACCACGGTAACATTGTGTTATGTGAATGAATGAATGCATCTTATGTATGATTAATTGATGAATGTTAGATAATTGAAGCAACTAAGTAGATTTTCTATTCCACATGCATGCATAGAATGAATGTTATAACTAGATGTTGGGTTGAATGAATAAAGTTTACAGTGCACAACCACAGGTCTCACTCAGTTTCAGGTTGCAAACACCTTAGTATTGCAGCCACCCATATATCTATATCAGGTGAGACTACGCAATACACTATGTGTACTGTGTTGCCTTTTGGTTTACCAGAGGGGCCGATAGTTTTAAAGGGCTTTTGTTGGGAAGCTTATTAAATATGAACCCAGGTCAATCTGTGATGGTAAATTAGAATCATAATACCCCATAAAGAATCCTCAATACCAATAGAAGAATAGATACTAAACCAACAAATGGCTCTGTTGTCGATTGTGTGGAAGAAAATGGGACTGAGTATGTGAGATTGGGGGAATACGCGTCAAAAGGATGTCGAATTGGACAATGAATCATTGAATAAATTAGAATCTGAAAGGGGATGTTGAGACCGTGGAATCCAATGAAGGTAGAGATAGAGAGTTGGTTGAAGACAAAGGAGCTAGAGTTTCTGCAGAAAGATAACAAAAATCTGAAGTTAACACCGCGCAAATATCTGGACAAGTACGTATTCAGTGACTTGCATGAAGTCTTTTTCTGTGATTTCCCGCATGTATTACAAAAGTGGATAAAAAGATTGAAAGACAACCACCCTACCAATCGGATCATACAACTAGAGTGGAATCCTGAAGAGATCATGCAGGTACAACAAGTCTATAATAAGTTTAAGCATGCAGCAGATTTTTGGTTAGACAACATTGTTGTTGGATTTATCACAGGGTTTGCAGTAGATACAACGAAGTCATACAGTGCGACTAAGCAAGAGTTCTTGAAGGGACCTTGAGGTAGGTACATTAGATCCTTATATACTTCCATTAAGATATTACTATATAACAAAGGTGTAATGATGATGGAGTCAGACAACTAAACTTCCCTACATGCATGGGGGAAGGGGGGAATCACTGACAGGAGAGGGAGAAATGGAAGGAGAATGGGATAAAGGAAAAAAGGAGGAGGCCTTGGACCCAATTATGATGGAACAAGACCAAATAAAGTGGATCATGGAAAGATCTGGAAAGACGCGTAGTGGAGTACCCTACTAATATAAGGTAAACACCAAGAAGAGAGTCGTAGCCGTGAGGTAAGGCTTGGAAAGTGATGAAGAGGAGGTAGAGGATCTCTGAGATGTGGGGCATATTGAGGAAATCATGCACGCGACATATGAGAGGAAGACGAGAGGTCCAAGAGCGGAAATAAAAGGCAACACTCATATATATATATCAATGTCAGTGTGGAACCCATAAACCCATGTGCGACTTATACACCAAGAAGAACACCACCATTTAGACAATCGAATTTCGGGAGACGGAAGACAAAAAGAAGTACATATACACAAGGAAAAACAACTCGGGGAGCCATTTCAGGAAGCAGTAGTCAAGTATCTACACCACATGGAGGTAGTAGTTCATCATTCAAGATGGCAGGACATGATCACACCATCAGGTTACCATAATTCAAAGGAGAAGCGTTGGAGGACCCAGAGAAGCACCTGTTTATCTGTGAAAAGATATGGGAAGTGAAACAGATCACAGATGATGAAACTAAATTGGCACAATTAGCTATCACACTAAGAGATCGCGCCCTGAATTGGTATATGATTTTAGCTGCAAACAACCCGCCAAAGACAACTAGAACGATTGAAGATATCAAGAAGTTGTTGATAAATGAGTTCCATAAGCCTAGTTCACGGGATTAATACATGAACGAGATGATAGAGATTAGACAGAAACCATGAGAATCTATATGGGAGATTAAGCAGAGATTGAAATGACTGAAGGGAAATATAAAATACGTCATGACAGATATTGAACATAAGCATTTGTTCATCAATTCATTGCTACCACACTTGAAATACTCGTTGCGACAACAGAAGTTTCAGATGCAGGTAGAGGCTCTACAGGAAGCCCTACAACTTGAAGAGAACCAATATCAGAAGACAGATCCATCCATAGAGGAGATGAAGGAGGATATGAAGAACTTAACGTTCCATCTAAACCAGAACAAAGGTAAGGACAAAAGAGAATTCATTTGGTGTACCAAATGTAGGACAGAAGGACACCATAAGAACGAATGTCCAACATTCACGCAGTACATGGCAGTAAGAATGCCAAACCCATTACCAACATGAGGACTATGGTGTGAGATATGTAAGAAGCCGGGTCATGATCCATACCACTGCCCAATGATACATAAGTACCAGATAGTACCAAAGAGCTCATATCGCAACTTTTGAAAGTCAGTAGGCCATGATGACAAATATTGCAGAACCATGGACCTTATGAGGGAAAGAACATCAGATGCATACAGGGTGCAGGAAAAAATGATGATCGGGCAAGTTGCACCTCAGTTTAACCAAGTACCATCCCCATACAACATTGCGCAACAACAGTATAACACTGCGCAACAACAATATAACATTGTGCAACCACAGTATAATATCGCGCAACCACATTATAATACCACGCCGTATAACCAGGCGCCTCAGTATAACGCGTCGTGAGGGGATCGATTTGGCTACAGAGGTGGAGGAAGAGAAAGAGGGAGTTTTGGAAGAGGTAGAGGACCAGTGATATGCCACAATTGTCAACAACAAGGAAACTATGCAAGAGAATGCCCACTTCCACCAACGACCTGTATGTATTGTTGTGCATTAGATCATGACATAGAAGAATGTCTAACACTATTATGGAAGATCCAGGAGAAGAGAAATCAGAACAATCAGAATGTTCAGTGGATTTCAACAGAAGTAAGGGATGAAGTGAGAAACATCAACATAGTTACACGGGGAGGAGCTAAAACAAGAAACTACTTAGTAAGACAAGAGCTAGTACAACACCAATGGGTGAAGAAGAATGTTGAACCAAAGAAGAAATTTGATGCACAGAATGAGAAGGAGATATTCAAGCAAGCTAGACAAGAATTCATGAAGCCAAACATTACATCGACATCAACCACACAAGATAATAAGGAAGTACCAGCATACGAGATGCCTCCATCGCTGGATCACATCGAAAAACCACAACCGCTGGGACAAGTAAGTACCATTAATGGATTTTTGCAATCCTGTGTTAGACTACTAAATGATCCATCCTCTGCTAAAGTATTACAAAATATGCTAGAAATATGTAGCATAGAGGTAGAAGGAAATCTAGAACGGAAAACAGTTAATCATCTACATACAAGAAGGAGGACAAATAGGGAATTCAGGCTGAACGACAACATTGGAGATTTCAACATGTGAGACATTATATTGGATTTNNNNTCCGATGTCAATGTACTACCCAAGAAGACATGACAATGTATGGGAGAGCCCACATTAGGATATTTACCTATTCATCTGAAACTAGAAAATCAACACAGAGTTATACCAATTGGAAGACTAAAAGGAGTGATAGTAGACTTGTATGGAGTGGGGACTAAAGCCGACTTCGAAGTAATCGAGATAGTGGATGGCACAACACATTCTCTGACATTGCTTGTCTTGGATTGGAATTTTGGGAGTTTGATAACCAAGCCATAATCAACCTAAAGATGTGGAAGATCACCTTCGAGTCAGGAGAAAGTCATTGCGCCATTGGAACCATCAGAAGGGGAAAGGTTCATAGAGCCTACTTGCTTGGACCTGGAGGAAATTAACCAGTTGTACATAACAACTGCGCGAAATGCAGATTACGTGAACCCAACTGTAGATGGGGTACCTAGTTGGTGAAGTATCACCTCATGTGCATCAGACTCAGATACGAGCTTAGGAAATTGGTAGAAGATATTACACGAAGTCTCCATAAGAAGATGCGCAAGAATAGACTATGCAGTAAGATGGGTAGGTACATAGATGGGAAGGGAACCTCCTAGCTTCCATGGGATGAATGAATTAGAAGTATTCATAACACAGTATGAAGATGGAGTGGTAGAAAATGAGAGGCTCTTAGTCCTGGATATAGCACTCAAGGAAAGACATGAAATATGGTGGGGTGCGCACAAAGAAACAATTAAAGATTGGTACCAATGTAAGCGGTTACTGTGCATTAGGTTTGGCGCAAAACAAGGAAGAAACCAACTACAGAAATATGACGGACAGGGGGCACCAACAGAACACTTAGAGAAGTGCAGAATGCTATGGAAAATGACACCACCGGAGGAATGGCCTCACCATTTTTTTCACACATTAGAAGGCATCCCAATGAACTAGTATACAAACCAGGAACTACGCAGAGGAACTACAAGCTAAACAATATTACAGCAGAACTTCACAGTCACTTTTTCATTTGAGCACGAGAACCCCAACACAGACGCAACATTTAAACAAATTAGAGGGGTGATATTCATTAAATAAGCGGAAGTTGAAATCATGACAGTAGAACAACAACAAAACAGACATACAATAAAAGAACTACTTTCATGCTACCACGTGCAGGAAGAAGCACCAAATAAAGATGATCCACGCGATATCTAGATTGAGGAAGGTGAAGGCGAAAGACAAGTGGAGGGTCCACCGTTGGAATCAAAAGTAATTGTTGCACCGATCAAGGTGAAGAAAGTCAACATTGGGATAGTTGAGAATCCCAAAATGGCCAACATTGGAGACTACTGGGATGAGAAAACAGTGAAAATCATAACAAAGTTACTGCGCGAGTATGACCTATTCCCAACAATGTTCACAGAAATGAAAGGCATAGAAGGAGAGCTAGGCAAAATGAAGATACCGCTCAGAGCTGAGGCAAGACCGATCAAACAACAACCATATAGACTAAACCCGATATATAAGGAAAAAGTCAAAGCCAAAATGGATAGGATGTTGGAGGCTAAAATCATAAAACCTGTAGAGGAGTCTGAATGGGTAATCCTGATGGTAGTTCAGGAGAAGAAATGAGGGGGGATAAGAATATGTGTCAACTTGAGGAAGTTGAATGATGCGTTCCTACATGACCCGTTCCCTACTCCTTTCACAAATGAAGTGTTGGAGAATGTAGGAGGACATGAAGCTTATTCATTCATCAACGAATTCTCAGGATACCATCAGATTGAGATAGCACTGAAAGACATATACAAGACCAATTTTTCCACAAAATGGGGATCCTACCAGTATACATTCATGTCGTTTGGATTGAAGAATGCACCAACAATATTTTCCAGAGTAGTTATAGCGACATTCAAGGAATTCATCCACCAGTTTCTAGAGGTATATATGGACGATTGGATAGTCTATAGTCTGTTGAAAGACCATGTAGGAGCGTTGCGACTGATGTTAGAAAGATGTAGACAATGTCAGATATTGTTAAATATCAAGAAGTACATCTTCAGAACACCTTTTGGGATATTATTGGGCCATATAGTATGAAAGCAAGGCTTGATAGTAGATCCTGCCAAGATTGCAGTAATTGTTAATCTACCACCACCAAAAATAGTCCATCAATTGAGAGCGACATTGGGACACACAGGATACTACAGGAAGTTTATAAAGGGGTATGCGCAAATCACTGCACCAATGGAGAAATTGATAAGAAAAGACATCAAGTTTCAGTGGGATGAGGACTGTTAGCACTGATTGGATACCCTGAAAGAAAAGATGGTAACCGCACCAATATTGGTATTCCCTGATTGGGAAAAGACATTCCATGTACATGTAGATGCATCAGCCATAGCACTTGGAGATATTCTGGCACATCTAGGAGCTGGAGAATTGGACCATCCTATAGCATTTTCTAGTAGAAAACTATCAGAATCAGAGAAAAATTATAATACCACAGAAAGAGAAGGCTTAGCGATGGTCTATGCACTTCAGAAATTCAGGCATTATTTATTGGGGAAACATTTCAAGATGTTCATAGACCATTCAATGTTCAAATACCTCATCATCAAGCTAGTGTTGGGAGGAGAATTTGTAGATGGTTATTGTTGTTCCAGGAATTTGACTTTGAAGTGATAGTGAAACTAGGGAAGTTGAACATAAGACCTGATCACTTGTCAAGGATCACTAATGGGGATGAACCTACGAATCTAGACGACAACTTTCCCGATGCACAACTATTTTCAGTCTAGATAGCCGATGAATACTTCGCAGACATCATCCAGTACTTGAGTACAGGGATTGCACCACATGAATTCAACACTGCACAAAAGAACTATGAGTGTATCTTCCGGAGCTCGATAAAATTCCATAGGACTAGAACCTTGGAACCCTTCGCTAAGTCCTAAAGGATCTAAGTTATATTGGCTTCAAAACTCTGGGAGTCCGAGACTCTAGGATGTTATGGCCTTACCACTCTCAAACCAACCGAAGGAAACCTGTTGTTATAGTTACCAGCGAGGTTGACTGACTTCCGGCGATATCCTTAACCATGACCATGGCATCTATCCCACCGTTAAACTCTAATCCACTTACCGGTTGTGAAGTAACACGAGTCATAGATCTAAGGATCCTTTGGGTGTTTCCTAGCCATTGGATCTACGTCGTAGTCAGTCCGACGTTGACCACTCTGGGTGAAAATGAGTGTTAAGCGGGATGAACCCCTGAACACCAAACTCACGAAGTGATGATAACCGTAGATCTAAGGACATTTGAGATCTTCCTTGACCGTTGGATCTACATCGTGGTCAGTCTGATGTTGACCACTCCGGGTGAAAAGGAGTGTGAAGTGGGAGGAACCCCCGAACTCCGAACTCACGAAGTGACGAGAACCATAGATTCGGGGACGCTTCAAGATCTCCCATGACTGTTGGATCTACGTCATGGTCAACCCGATGTTGACCACTCTGGGATTAAAAAGTAAATCACATAGCAGATTCCCTGAACACTGAAGTTAATGAGCAATAGAGGTCGTATAACTATGGATCTATGTGGACCCATATTGACCATGAGATATAAGGGGTATTGGAAGGTTGTTTGTGGTAGTTTGAACTTCAGAGGTCTGGGAGATTTCGCAGGTAGGAGAGGCTAGAGACTCTCGAAGCTTGTCCTTCCGAAGTGATGTGGCACGATGACATCGCCTAGGGTGATGTGGACCCATATTCAGCATGTTGTGTGTCACATTGATTCGTGATTTTTACAGACCCTATGTGCCCATTAGAACGTGACACATGTCACCCATTGATGGGGTCACATGTCATCTCTTCCCTTGTCGCGTGTCATTCCCCTGGCACATACTCGCTTGGCCTAAAAGCCGGTGGAGTACCCGAGACCACAGGGAGTTCAGGACTTCAAGGAACTTGGGATGCTGGGACACTGGGGTTAATTTGGTCAAAGGTCGGGACCAACCTGTCCTTGCCTCCGCGTTTAACGCGTCGCCATGAATAAGTGTGGACCCTTCGAGAGTCCAAGAATTCGGAACTCCAAAGGTTTGGAGTGGTGTGATTGAATGAATCGAAATGGGTTGAAGGCCCAGATTTACTTTCTCGCTCCTACATGCTATCGGAAAATTTAAATATAATTAATTAAATGAAAAGGGAACCTCTCCAGGACTCCGGGGTTCGGGAAATGTTTGTTCATGAGCACATGAGGAGGAATTTCACCAAAGTTCGAAGACTTAGGCGCTAATTAATATTAATGAATCCAAGTTGCTTGGAGATTTTAGTAAAGAGTGATATTTCACTGTGTTAATGGTTAATTAACCTAGTAGACATATAGGAGATAGACAAATGTCAACTCCGGGTTGGAAGAGTTTTCTTATACTATGATGATGTGTAGTGTCGAGTGACAGGGAGCAACATGGGTTCCATGTGGCTGTAAAGGACTCCAGTTAATGAAGGCTTAAAGAACCTTGAAAGCCCATAACTTGCAATCCAAAACTCGGATTTGAGCACGGTGACAGTTGTTGGAAATCTCTTGACAAGTAGAAGAAGGTGGAGATATCAGAAAGAGTATCTAAGATATTTGAGTAGGAGACAAATTTTTACACCCCATCCCTCTAATGGATACCTAAGGGGTCGGGTGTGTTACATATTTTCAACACTTCCTTATCAGATAGCTATATTAGTATCATGTGTCTCCTGATGATAAGCAGTTCAATGGTGACAAGATTGGATATATAGAGTGGGTCTGTGAGTCATATTTGAGTTTGGAAACACACGTTCCCGCATATTATAGTACTGCAAGGGATTGAAATAACGTTGATAAACATAAACTTGATAAATTGCACAAGCTCTTGATCATCAATTATTTGGTGTCTTTGTTTTTTTCTCTCATCTAAGTACTTTTTTGGTACAATATTTTAGATATATTTTAGTACATAATCATTATTTAAATACGAAATCTCATCTAACACCTTCTTCTTGTCACAAAAACAATGGTCTAAAGTCCCATGTTTTCAAACAGTTTCAACGAAGATGCTATAGAAACGATAACTTATATAAATAACTACTTACCTCATGTATTTGCCAAGCTCATATATAACTTGTTTGATGTTTTTGTCAAATTCGTTTGGGAGAGATAGCGGTAGAACATAGTGTATCAAAAAAAATGAATCATTATTTGTTTCGACCAAAGTAGACAAAAAACAAATATTAAAAGATGTATATGGCCAATATATAAATATGTATACCAAAATTATTACCTTGATGAAGGTATGTCAATCATGTGTTTTTACCCCTCCAAATTCACCTTTCTTTGTTAAGATATTATTTATGTTTGAAGCAAAACCTGTAGGAAATTTAATTCTCTGAATGACCTATTTTACATCATTGCTTTGTTGTTATGTTAATAACCATGGAAGGTAATTATTTTGGTCTACATCACTATTTGATTGGATCACACTTCGCAATGCATGATTGGCTTCCTGAATGTCAGTACAAATTTTGACAATTTTTTCTTTATCCCTCCTACCATCTATGATTCGCCATAATGTTTCTGTCACATTCTTCCCGATATGCATTGTATCAAACAAATAAGATATTTTTAGCTCCTCATAGTAGGGAAACCTCATGAATTGAGTGGGATAACATTTCATTCCTCGTGGAATCCCATTATTAGCATCTTCATGATGGCAGCCTTCATCACGAAGCATAAAAGAAATCACAACAATTCAAATATGATAAAATAAATTTAATAATTATTAAAATAAAAATTCAAAACATTACATATACAATACATAAATAAATTGTGTACCTTGATGATTCCTATTATATTCCAACCTCTATAGGTGAGGTGTCATTCTTCGTGGTTTTAATCCAGTCTCTTCTTTCCCATTGAAAAGATTTTTTTTAGTAGTACGATACCTATGGTTCTTAGGGAGGAGGTGTCTATACTCATCAAACACCACCTTTCCTAAATTTTTTGAATGACGATACTTCATCGTAGGACCACAAATTGGACATACAAATTTACCCTTTGTTTGAAGACCTGCAACGTCAGATGGATTAATGTCAATTATACAATGGGATTATTTTAAAAACATGCATGATATATTTAAAAATTTATATAGTATTAAAATGCAACATAAGGCTACATACCACAAAAATGTGTTAGTCTTAGGGTATCATGAATTGTCCATACAAGTATTCCATAGAATTGAAATTTCTTCTCCCCGATTGGTTTACAGATGTCATACATAGTGATGTCAACCCATAAATTTAGTACCTCGTCGATAAGAGGATCAATATATACATTCATATCTTTAACTTGGTACTTATCTAATTGTTTTAAATTACACATGATTACTAGCATGATATGTATATATAAGTAAATAAATAAACAAAAGATATTATGCAAAAAACAAAACAAATGAAAATGTTACATTCAAAATATTAATGTAAACAAAAACCTGGAACA
The DNA here is from genome assembly GCA_009831015.1 of Picea engelmannii. Classification (NCBI taxonomy): domain Eukaryota; kingdom Viridiplantae; phylum Streptophyta; class Pinopsida; order Pinales; family Pinaceae; genus Picea; species Picea engelmannii. The sequence continues at coordinate 29,706 of ML803143.1, forward strand.
ATCATTGTCAACATTATGTTCTCCCTCTTTATTGACATCCAAGGAGGAATGTTATTTTTCATAACAAAAATAGGCCACACTAAGTAAATAGACCTAATCTCTCTGAATGGATTAAAATCGTTAGCTACCAGTGAAGGCCTAACATTACAAGGTTCCTCTTCGAAATCTACCCATTTTTCCTCAATTTCCCTAAATTCATAACCATCTACAGTAATTCGAAGAACACCATATCCAGTTATGTTCCATGCATGGTAATCCATAAATTGTGCTATGATTTCACACCTGAACAATCGTTGCAAACGTGGAATTATGGGAATATGATGAAGAACCTTTTGAGGCACCTTTTTTGTTACTTGATTGGTTCGATATCTACTGATATGACATTGCAGGCATTATGTTTTTGACGCATGTTTTCCATAATATATAATATAATCATTAGGACATGCATCTATAGTTTGATACTCCATTCCAATGTCTTTCATAATGGCAAGCAAATCTCGATATGTGTGAGGTAAAATATTTGACAATGGTAACAAAAACTCACCTAGCAATCTACAACATAACAAATAATTACTAGTTAATGTAAAAAATATTAATTGTAAATATTGCATTCTTATTTTACACATTAATTAATAGAAGAAAAAATACATAAAAGTCAATATTTATGTATATGAGATTAAATATATTACATACCTTAGGATCTGTGTCATACAAGTGTTTGACAAATGATTCATAACCTTTAAGTTCACCAGCAACAATGTAGTGAAGAGAATATTTTCTCTTGAGCCTTTATAAAGTCATTTATTTTCCTTTTTTAATAGAGGTCCATCATAAATACCATCAATGTCCCCATCCTCATCCGACTGAGTAAACAAATCTTGGATCATTTGATTTGTCTCATCATCTTCTTCCATGGGATCATTAACTTGATTTGTCCTATCATCTTCTTCCATGAGATCCGTATTTGCTTCATGTTCCTCAACTTGTACAACATCATTTCTACTAGTACTACTTGGTGCAACATTGTGCATAAAGCTAGGGGGGAACTCTAACTTTATAATTACAAACAATCATGA
>ML803143.1:30835-69616 GCA_009831015.1 Picea engelmannii
GAGAGAGAGAGAGAGAGAGAGAGAGAGAGAGAGAGAGAGAGAGAGAGAGAATATATAGCTAATTACCATGGGACGATATTCATTTGATCCACCATCAGCGTGCCCATATTTCCTACAATTGTTTTTAGTTGTTGCTATTAAAATTATTACGGAACATGTAAAACTACAATTTTTGCAAGGGAAATAATATCTACCATCACCCTTTTTACCCTCTTTATTTTTTTTCCCACCTCTAATATTTTCCACCATTATTCTTACGCACAAAAATACCTTTTCTGAACCATTGTTGTTATAGCAAGATTGTCGCAACATCACTAATTTGCTAAATATTTATATATTTTATTTCGTCGCCATTTTGACGAACATTAACCAAGTCAATATTGACTTTGTCAAATAGTTGGGTGACTGTTTGAACAATACAACAATAATATTTTTGTCGTCTCCTAGGCGACGAACGCGCGCTAATTAAAAAAAAAGAAAGATAAATTTAAATCTTTATCTTCATTTTTGTGACGAAAAGCTACTTTCGTTGCAAGTAGTTCGTCGCAAATTTTTCAATATGTAGTAGTGTTGGGATGCATATTTTCATTCATTCCTAATGGAATATTTTCTTCAAACTAATTTTAACCTCCTTCCTCTAAAGATTTTGCATCTGGCCCTTTTGATATTTGTTCCACTTGAACTTCATCTAAAGATTGGAAATGTGGAGTCATTACATGTTGTACCTTTTCTACTAGTACAACTTCTTCATGTTGATCCTCATTAAATTTTTCCTCCTTGAAGATAAAATCATAACTATGTGTATTCCAATAGTCAGATATCATCCACAATTTGTATCCCTTGACTCCTTCTATATATCTGATAAAGGTGCACTTGAACAATTTGTTATCAAGATTTTTCTTATTCACCTTACGTACATCTATGTAAGCCTCACACCCCAAAACCCTAAGATGTGAAATAGAGGGCTTCTCTCCACTCCAAGCCTTTTCTAGTGTCTTGTCACCAAAAATTGAATGTGGTGATCTATTGGTGAAATAGTTTTTTGTAGCAACCACTTCACCCTAAAAGATTTTAATTACACCAAAATTTTCTTTCATTCTATGTGCTTTCTCCATCAAATTTCAATTCAACCTCTCAATAACACCATTTTTCTTAGGAGTATATGTGGTGTTCGTTTTCCTTGAATACTTTGAGATTTGTAAAAAAATATCAAACTTGTTGGAACAATTCTCACCACCATTGTCACTTCTCAAAGTCTTCACCTTATTCCCACTTTGCCTTTCAACCAAAGCAACAAAGGTGTTAAAAAATTCAAGCACATCACTTTTCTTCCTCATGAAGTAAACCCATGTCTTCTAAGAGAAATCACCATTGAAAGTGATAAAATAGTGAGATCCTTCGATGGAGACCACATCCATAGGCTTGCAAATATTAGAATGTTCCAACTCAAGCACCTCTTGAGCTTTTTTGTTACTCGACGAAAATTGAACCCTCTTATTCTTTCCAAGCACACATGCTTCTTAAAACTTAAAACTTAATTTGAGTCCTTGAAATCATCATTTCCATGAATAATTTTCTTGGTGCACAACCCTTGTAGGTTCTTTTCACCGAGATGTCCAATTCGATGATGCTAGAACATCGTATTTGATGTCTTCAATGTTTTCATTGATTTTTCCTTTTCTATTGGTCCTGCATTTCTACTACCCCTGACTTGATTAGTGACATCCAACTTGTACAAAGTTCTAAGTTGAACACCCTTGAATAAAACCATAGCCCCTTAAACCATTCTACAACCTATTTTCAACAAGATTGTTTCAAAACCCGCATCAACCATTTGGCTCACTAAAAGTAATTTCCATTGCAACCCTAGCACATGTAACACACTAGGAATTTGCTTCACATCCATCTTTGTATTGGACTTTTACATCGCCATGTCTCACAATTTCATAATTGAAATTGTACTTAAGAATGATTTGACCTCCAAGTGATTCTTAATAATCCACATATCACTCCTTGTAAGGAGATATATGGAAGGAAGATCCCAAATCAATCAACCATGCCTCCTCATGGAAATTGGTTAACAAACATGCAAAAGAGAGATATATGGTTCCCCAACGACTAGAAATCCTATCAATCAAATCCTCCTTATTTTCTTCTTTCTCTTTCGAAGGATCGAGCTTTCATTCAGTCTTCTTACTCCCTATTTTATGGGACCTCCAACAAATCAAGTCTCGTCGCTTCCTACACTTACTAGAATATCTTCCTCTAGATCTAGATTTCCTCCCACTAGATCTCCCATCCTTTTGCTCCTTAGAGTGACCCATATTCACCAAATATTTTGAATTAATGTTTATTCATTCTTCTCCTTGCTCCTCCTACAATAATTGACCCATGATCTCATCCAATTTAAGTTTCTCTACCTTTATAGCTCCATTGATGGAAACTATCATATTCTCCTAAGAATTTGGAAAACTATAGAGTAAGGCTATGCATTAATCAGTCTCCTCTACATTGTTATCGATGGCCTTGAGATGATTAATCAAGGCATTAAAGGAATTAAGGAGATTTATCAACATCCTTCATCTTCAAAGCATAAAGATTTTTCTATGGGAATATCAAATTTATGAGGGGTTTAGCCTCATACAACGAGCCAAGCTTATCCCAAAGATTATTTTTGGTAGTTTTCCCTAACACAATCAATAAGATAGAATCAAACAGATTAAGACCGACTAAGGAAAATGCCTTATCATCCATCGTATCCTAATCCTCTTCCTTCATTGTAACATGCTTTGTGTCCTTCATGATGACTTCCTTCTACTCTCTTTCAATAAACATATATCCCATCTTCAACTTCCACAAATTGAATTTGTGGCCATTGATTTTCCCAATCTCTAAATGCCTAGATGCCATTTCTCCTACCACAAATATATTCTAGCTTCTCATTGAAGCTGGCTACCTCAAAAATCATTCTTGCAACAACACAACATTGTCTAATTTGAACTCCTTAAACTAGAAAATTATATTAGTTTGGTTCTTTGATAAAGACCTCAAAACAAGGTCTCAATGAACCCAAGATTCTATGAACCAAGTTTCCTCGACTTGGCAACAAATGCATCCCCTTGAAAACAACTACTGTTATATACCAATTGTTAAACCTAGAGAGAAACCTATAGAAAATGGAGAAGAATCTATAACACAAAGATATTCAACATAAACATGAAATTAAAAATAATAGAAAACCGATTGTAAAGAAGCACAAAAAACAACAAAGAAGATTTTCTCATTAGGGACAAATGATTATTTGCCTTGTTTTCTTTTAATTTATAAAAAAATGTACAAACACGGAAACACCATTACCCTTAAAATCAAGGATACAATTGGGAAATAGATCTACTTCTAAAACAAAAGAATGCAATATGAAGATTTCTTTACACATTTCATATACAAATTGAAACTGCTAGTTATACATTTGATGTAACCGGCAATATCCCAACAATCGCCTAGGTATGGCTATGAGCCAACTAATTTTAAATGACTATCGAGATTGTGGATGCCTCCCCTCAATCATCCTGGAGAATTAGCCCCTCCATCTCTTCATGATCCAATGACTTTTCACTAAATTCACCTTTTTCTCCTCCAACTTCGACCATTGATCTACCACCATCCACCAATAATTGGGATTTCATTGCCCTTCCTTGTGATATCTCCCTCGAAACCACTATAACCTTCCATGTGTCCTTCTCTAGTCATATTAGAAGATGTTTTTTCCTTGGTCCCTTTCCTTATGGAGTGGCCACACTAAATCCTACCATCTATTGATCGACACCTAAGATTTATGGCTATTAGGGTTCTAAGAGGAACCTTCTCTAATCCCCCTAATAGGTCTTGATATTCATTGTGGATCATTGATCTCCATCTCGATTGGAAGGGCATTGGGTTTCCCACATTTTGTTATTGCTCACCACTCTTCCTTTAGTCAACATTTGGAATTTGACAAACAACACTCTATACTTGAACCCCCAACCTTCCTAAGCACCAAAATTTCAATAGAATTTCGCTAACAAGAAATTTGCTCACCTAAGCTTAATATAGAGGGGATGATAATATTTAAACTATAGTAAAATCTAGAATCTTCTTCCCCCTTGGTTGTACCCACAAAACATCAAATCCAATAAGAGAGGCACAAGAAATTTACCAATCACAAAATCATCAAATCCCATAAGAAAGGCCCAATCACATCTCTTCAAAGGTTTCCTCATTTTGAAGTCCATTAAACATTAATGAAGTCAAAGTTTAACTCAATGACTTTCTTTTCAAAAGAGTAAGGTTGTGTTAAATGCCCATATGAATGTGATGCCTCATTTGAAGTGTGAGGGGGGAGTTCGTGATTGCACACCGTTTTATTTTTTATTTTATCGACTAAAAAAATCCATTTCATGTGAAGTGAATCAAGTTAGGTGAGATGGGACCTTGAATAATTGTGTTAGGTAACTCAAAAGTATTTATGGGTACCTTGTATCAGTGAATTGGATTTTCATATAACATGAGTGTGACGTGGCCATGCAAGAAGCTCGTGAAGACATTTCAAGTAGACATTGCACGAACAGACAAACAAGAAAGTATTGCAATGGAGCTTTTGGTGGCCCACGTTATTTATATTTGTACTAAAAAGTGATATTTATGAATGAATTGGAAAGCCTTTTGTGAAAGAATCCCTTCTTTCTCAACAACCATTTGAAAAGTCCCTTTCTTTCTCAACAACCATTTGAAAAGTGTGGGATTAATGTTATGAGACCTATCTCATCAACGTTGATGAAGTAACATAGCAAAGTCAAGTTTCTAAGGAGGATTATATATATTAATAATTAACGATATAGTTATTCAAAGAGAGGTTGATGAAATTTAATTATTTTTTAAAATTCTTCCAAATTCAATAGAAATTATGTTCAATAGAAATTATGTGAGAAGTTATAATTTCATTTTATTGATATAACTTTGATCATTAATTTTGTTTTTGAAATAATTTTATTTTTAATTGGAATTTTGATAATTGAATTTATTTTCAAGATTTTGGCCCATTTTAAATTTACTCAATCTAAATCACAATTTTTTGAAAAATGAATGGATGAAAGTAAAACTTTACACTATTGGAAAAAATACTTTGCTTTATTGAAACTATGTATAATTATTCAAGCTACACCTATGTTAAATTTAATGTCAAAAGTAGAGCAACAATCATGGTGTTGGGAGATTGTAATGTAGCAAATGTAAATTATATGGTTGAGGAAGTAAATAGATTATATACTCAACCATAGAGGTATGTTGTGAATAAGAATATATACATGTGTATTTTTTATCTTTTTAAGAATTTATGAATATAGACAACAAAAAGGAAATTAAATAAAAAATAAACAATTACTTTCTTACATATGTATGTGATAACATCTAAAAAATTAAACCAACTTAAATCCATCTTAAATTCATGGATCAAATTTTGTAAGATATCATTTTTTTTATCATTTAATATGAAGGAATTAATATATGACATGGAATTAAATGATACAAAATTTACACATTAAGAAATTCCGATCCCTCTATATACTTAATACATGAGTTTAAGATGAATCTAAGTTAGTGATACAAAATATGTTAAAAATGAATATCATTTTCTTTTAACTTGCACATAATTTATATTACCATCATTTTATTCTAATAAAATTATTGTTCTTAGTTAATTATATTTGAGGTAATATTATTATCAATAAAATTATTATTATTCATTATTTTTTTTCAAAGTAATATTTAATTATTTTTAAAATATGTGCACTATCATATCACATTAAAAGTTGTTTGATATACACAAATTTGATATCAATAATAATGATCTCAACTATAGTTTTCATATTGTTCATGTAAATCTATACATTAATTACACACACATGTTATTTATAGTTGCATTATATTAAGATTCCATGTATTCTAGACTACATATATAGCATGGGAAGAAATTTCACTTTCAACTACATTACTAGAAACCAAGTAAGAAATTTTTTACTCTCAATTATATTCTCCGCACTTACATATCATATTAACATTTTCATATAAATCCATCCCATAATGACAAGCAAGTATTACTATTTGTTGGAAGAAATTTCATCTTAACTATATTATTCATAATTACATTATATTGAATTTCCATAATTTTAAATGAAAAAAACTCCATAATATCAATTATATCAATAACATGGAAAGTAATTCCATACTACCAACACTATCACTAGATAAATTTCATACTTCTACTATATTATTCATACTTACCTTATATAAATTACATGGTAAGGCATTAATAACATTTTCCTTAATGTCTAAATAAATTTGTTCTCTTGTAAATCCATACATTAATAATAATACTTGCATATCTATTTGTCACATGCACTAAAAATAATAAAGATTTTAAGACATTATTAATACTATTTAAGATATTTATTTTTCATACAAATCTTATTTCCTTATCCATGATCTCCCCAAGATATTATGAATTATTTTTAATGCATATATTATTATTTATTCAACATGGTAAGGCATTGATAACACTATTTTCAATATTAACTTTTAACATAGATATCGGTATGGTATGTGCAATTTATTTTCTTATCCAAAATCTCTTAAAGTGTCTTAATTTTGGTTCATATGATTTATTTTAATGTAAATATTTTTATTTATATCTAATTTATTTTTGTTTGATTTTTTACTAGGTTGATCATACAATATTTTGACATAGATATCATTATGGTATATACAGTTTATTTTCTTATTCAAAATCTCTTAAAATATGTTAAATTTTGTTTCATATGATTTGTTTTAATATAAATATTTTTAATCATATCTAATTTATTTTTGTGAGTTGTTTACTAGGTTGATCAGAAAGTATTAATAATAATAATAATAATCTATTTTTAAGGTCACAGCCAGGCCAACACACCAAATTGGTAAAGTCTACGAAGGTATACATACCCTACCCCCTCTGGATTTGAACTTGTGACCTCTTAAGAGGAAACACATGTTCTTAACCATTATTACATGATCAATTTTACTGTCACATTTAATTATTTCTTATTTTTACTAATACATTGTTGAATAAAAATAAAACTTGGATAAAAATTCATTAATAAATCATATATCTCGTCATTCACTCAGAGAAAATAGATAATAAAAAAAAAGATTTAAACCAAAATGGAAAAAACAATAACTTTTTTCTCAATACCATTAAATTACACCTAATTAATTAATACAAACTATATCTCATATAAAATATAATATTTAATATTAATTTATAATAAATACGTGAGAATGAATATTCCAGTCTTATCAATTTCTTAGTCTCATATATTTATAATTATCTTATATTAGATCATTTATTATTATTTATTATTGAAAATCTAACTGGAAAATCTGTGTTTGAGATATTTATAATTATCATATATCACTTCATTTATTATTAAAAATCTAATTAGAAAATCTGTGCAATCTATGTGTTCCAAAAGTTTTTCAATCTATTCAATTTATTTATATATTAAAAATGGATTTTAAATAACAAAATAACTTCAATTTCACCTAATATCACCGAATCACCAAATCTCCTTAAGCAAAAAGAACCTGTTTCTAATTTTGTTTCTAATTTGGTATTGATAAGAACCTCTTCCTTTGGTATTGGTAGGTTGAGTTAGAAAATCTTATTTAAAAACCTTGATCTGCCCTTATGAGCTTGCTTATACTATGAGTGTGTTTAATTAGTTGCAATTCAACTTTCATAAATGGCTGGGTTGGTTTAAACATTAAATATATATTTAAACTCATCATTAATATCACTGGCAAATGCCATTGCCTGTCATTTTAAAACCACCTGGCAATCACTAAACAATTTAGTGGAGTTTTGATTACTTGTCGCTCATAGTCCAATCAATTTGGCAAGTTATACATCTTTCACCAAACTGGTGCAATTGGGATTTCTCCCTCTGTGGAAACCGCCCATAGAGGCTGTACCAAACGCTTTTAAAAGCCACCGAGAATATGCAGAGTTTCTAAAAGGCTTAAAATTTATTGAAAACAACTGCAATGAAGGTAAGCATCCACCGACAACCTTTTAAATCGTACTAAAACCCTTTACAAACATTCTACGGAACTTTTCAGATCATGGAGTATCATAATAGCACTTGCAGGTGAAACAAAGAACTCTAAACCTAACGTGAAATAATTACATGAATTTCATTTCATATAAACTAAAATTCGTAATTTTTTTTATAGATTTTTTTAGAAATTATATATATATATATATAAGAAAATAATAAATTCACATATAAAAATATGTGAATATACTCTAAAATTGACACAATTATTAATTAACTATGTTTATGTTCTTAATGGTTTGACTTGGAATGTTTGGTTGTCCCACGAGGTTTTAATACTTCCTTTTGAACAACTCATTTCTTCACAAGTAATTGTTGTCCCCTCTTCCATTGAAAGATAGTGTTTGTAAGGTTTTAATAATTCCTTTTCAACAAATACGATCTCTAAAAGTAATTGAGAAGGCGAGAGTGAACACAAGTTCTATCACTTCCTTATAAGTAATTACGTTTTCTAGAAGAAAATTGTTTCCTTTACACGTAAAAGAAGAGTGCCCATAAGTTTCAAAGACTTTTTTAACAAAAATTAAATGTAAACAAATATCAACCTTATGGCATAAGTTTCAAAGATTTCCTTAAACAGTAACAAAAATTAAATGTAAACAAATATCAACTTTATGGAAAAGACCACAACGCCCTTTATCATTGAAAGAAGAATGTTTGTAAGGTTCAAATACTTCCTTTTGAGTAACTTGTAACACAAACAAAAATTAAATGTAAACAAATATCAACTTTATGGAAAAGACCACAACGCCCTTTATCATTGAAAGAAGAATGTTTGTAAGGTTCAAATACTTCCTTTTGAGTAACTTGTAACACAAAAGACAAGGTATGAAAACCCAAGATTATGGATCAATCACACTAAGCTAAGGAAATATATAGAAAATAACATACCTAAAGACAAATATAGAAAAAAACAACAAAGAAAATTGAAAGTAAACATATACCAATTTGTGCAACTCTATTATGTGACATGGAGTTAAATGGGATGAAATGGGTTGAAATGTGATGCGTGTTTGATTCTCTCCTCTCTAACATTTAAACTCCACTCTCCAAGCTCTCCTCCATGTTCGAAGAGTCCAATGTTGACTTCCAACTTATCAAGCCTCAATTCTCAAACAATACAATATAGTGACCATTGACTTGAGATAGTCACCTAGGGATTTGCAAATCGATTTGAGTTAATAAGTGGAAAAACTCAACCTTTATGGCGAGTCCATTTTTTCCAACAAAGTAAAATTCCATCTTGATCAACTCATTTTTTTCGTAATGACAATTTGTGCCATCTTAAAATGTGTTAAAATCCCTAGAGACAAAGTTCAATGGTCCAAGTTCCCATCAATGAGGTGGAACTATGACTTCTCGAAAAATTCCTATTGGATTTAAGGGAGAACTTCCACATGTAAGGAGATTTATTTTTCCACTTGTTAACTTACTCCGTTTGTGAATGTTTTCAAAATTAAATATTGAGTCAATGTCTTATATTATTTCACAAAGGAAGTAAGTTAATAAATTGAGAAATTCAACCTTCCAGCAACTCCATAATTTCCTTGCGAAGCAAAGCTCTGCCCTCTTTCACTCATTTTAAAAATATTCATCTGACGTGGATTGTTTTAAAATGAGTAAAAACACCTAGGGACAAAGTTCTATCATCAAAGTCCTCGTCAATTAGGTGGAACTATGACTTTTAGTGAAGTTCACATAGGTTTTGGGGGCAGTTTTCATTGGAAAAGGGGTGTGTTTGTCCACCTATTAAATTACTTTTTTCACAAAATCTATGATAACAATAATATGGGTAAGTGTTCTTGTCCATATACAAGAAGTGAGTCAAATAAACTCAATCTTTTGATGGTCACAAATAAAGTTCTACCTTGATGAATTCATTTTTTAAAATTCCTGCAATTTGGTCATCTTAAAATGTGCCAAAACCTATCGGAGCAAAGTTCCATGGTCAAAGTTCCCATTAATGAAGTGGAAGTATAACTTTTGAGAATACTCATATTGGAATTGAAGAAAAAAATTCCACTAAAAAGAAAACTGCATTTATCCACTTGTTAACTTATTCCCAAATACAAGTAACATAAAAAATACATATTAACATAATAAATTTACTTAAATGTTATTGTTAAAAATCAATAAAGTTGCCCAAAATTTTTGGGTCTCTTGCCACCATTTAATATAAATAGAATTTTGCATTACAATCTCTTTACAATTTAGAGTAAATAACAAATTCTCACATTTCATTGAAGTATATTTTTTTCCAAAGAGAAAATTGTCATTTCTAATTAGAGATTGAATGGAAATTACATTGCACATGTGCATATTGCACTTACATATTTAATGGACATTTCATTTCTATCCAATTGAAAAATATACTTATCCTACGTTTTTTCCCTTTCTTCTTTTTGACCTGAACCTACCCCTTAGAGAAGATTCCATAGGGACTAACGGTAGATGATAAAGTTCAAATTTTCAGAATTTGTGTAGAGTGTCAACTCCTCACTGCAATTAGAGAGGTTAGACTCATGAAATCTCTTCATTCCTCCTCATGGGGATTCATTTACAATTACCACCCTTTGAGGGGGGAATCTTGATATTCTTGTCTTCTTTTCTATCCTCCAAAACGATAGTTGATTCTTCACTTTTCACTTTTGGACATGCATTGATATCCTTCTCTGCAATTGTTGTTTGTTGATTTTCTGAATTTTGATCCTCTTCATCATCTGAGAATGGTTTCCCACATGATTCCTAGCTTTTTGGTTTTGATTTATGGTCTTTCCCCCCTTTTCTAGGGTTAACTTGTGCTTGAGAACAAGAATCACAAAGATGTTATATTTATTTGACGAATAGGTCTAGTTCGGATGGTTTATGGGAGAATTTGTTAACCTCCCTACCCAAGTTCAAATCTTGATTAGGTATAATGTTGGAAACCAAAATTTTAAAGTTTTCTAAAATTAATATTTTAGAGATTTTATGATTTTTTCAATATATATGTGAAAAAAATAACTCTATATAGATAGAAATTCTTCCAACATTCACCTACAACCATTAATTCAATCATTTTCATGCTCTTAATGGTTTAACATGGCACATTTGGTTGTCCCCTCTACCATGGAAAGAAAGCACCCACAAAGTTCTAATATTTCTTTTTGAACAACTAAGTTCTCCAAAAGTAATTGTTGTCCCTAGGACATAGCTCTATGATCAAAGTTCTCATCAATTAGGCAGAACTATGAATTTTAGTGAAATTTGTGTGAGATTTGGGGGATAATATCCATAAGAAAGGGAGTGAGTTTTAGTGAAATTTGTGTGAGATTTGGCGGATAATATTCACAAAATGTATGGTAACAATGATATGGGTAATGGTTCCCATCCAAATACAAGGACTGAAATAGACAAATTCAATATTTTTATGGTGAGGTAAAGTTTCTCCTTGATCAATTCATTATTTTTAAATTCCCACGGTCTTATCATCTTAAAATGTTCCAAAACCTCTAGGAGAAAAGTTTCAGGGTCAAGGTTCCCATTAATGAAGTGGAGCTATAACTTACAACAAAATTCCTATTGGAATTGAAGGAGATTTTCCACCAAAATCAAGACCACATTTATTTGTGACTTATTAACTTATTCCCAAATACAAGTAACATAAAGAATACATAATAAAATAATAATGTTACTTAAATGTTATTGCTACAAATTGATAAAATCACCTCAAAAAAATTGAGAAAGCTCCTCTTTCCACCATTTATAATAAATTGAATTTTGCATTACATGCTTTGTACAATTAAGAGTGAATACAAACTTCTCACATATCATTGCACTGTATTTTCTTTTTCCAAAGAAAAAAAATATTTTTTATGTAGAAATTGAATGGAAATTACATTGATCATGTGTACACTTCACTTACATATTTAACGAACATTTCATTTCTATCCCATCAAAAAATAATCCTCAATCCTACTTTTTTCCATTTCTTCCTTTTAACCTCAACCCAACCCCTTGGAGAAGGTTCCATAGGGATAATGATAGATCATAATGTGAATTTCCAGAATTTGTATGGCATGCCAAATATTTATTGGAGTTAGAGTGGTCAAATTCATGAAGTTTCTTCATTTCTATCGACGAGGCTTCATTTACAACTACCACCTTTGATGAGGAAATCTAGGTATGATTGTCTTCTTCTATATCATCTGAGGGGATAGTTGATTCCTCAATTTTCACTTCTAGGTGATCAACCCTAATCTACAAGATCAAACGTATCTCTTTGTTTTGACTAGCATAAAGAAGAAATCAATATTGCTAAAATAAGAACAAACTCTCATGAGCTCCATAGTGAAAGAGGTTGTTGGACAATTCTTAAAATGTCGTGGGTTGAAATAATTTGTCATCTTTGTGACACTAAGAGGGTTGAAGATAAAGAACATTTTCTCTTAGAATGTCCTACATACACCCAAAATAGATAATGATTTCAAAATATTTTTTACAATACCAACCTTCCCAACCTTTTAGCTCATCAAAACTATGGTGTTTTAGGAACACTTCTCTTAAATATTTTTGAACACACAAATAGAATTATAAAGGAGACCAAGTATTTCCTTACCTTTCTCAAGACATGCTTCTTATGTGCCATGTGGTAGACCTTCATTCTCATGTTCCATGTGGTAAACACAGATCATCATTCTCATGTTCCAACACCATTGAAGTTCTAAAAATTGCAATCTCATGCTTTACATTGATATACAAACATGTACTTCACCAAATCCAAATATGGGAAAGAAATCTATGGACCTAGGAAGAGAGATTGATGGTTGTAGAGGAGCATAAATGCTAGGTTTTGCATGAAACCTCCCTTTCCTTGTTTTATTATTGCTCATCGAGTGCCTTAAAGCCAAGGTATATTTATGCCAAGTTATTCTAGAAGATAAGCAACATGATGGATTCTTCTTGCCTATTTTGAGAGCACTAGAAGGTAGAATGCTTTTGAGGGATTGTTGAGTAGAGAGGAGAGATGTTTTTTTTGTGTGGTGTGGGTAGTGGATGAGAATACCATGGTTGTTTGATGATTGGATGGTTGCTTGGAGTTTTTAGTTGTGAACAAATCACTTGAGCTAAATAATAATTAGGTTGGGTGAATGACCTGACTTTGTAGCCAACTTCCTTTTCCTTGGTGGCCAAGGGTGGGGAGGGGGGGTGAAATATCCATACCTTTCCTATCTCCTACCTTTATATCATGTGCTTTATTTAATTTCAACCAACATCTTTGACTTAGAATCCAATCATTGGGAATGCCGAGTTGAGCACCATCATCATGGGGAAGTGTAAGAGACCCCATCCTCATTAAAATTTAAACCTCCTCCATCCCCATGCATACTCTTCCCATTCCAAATCCAAATTGACTCATACACACTTCACCATTCTCATGCTCCAACAACATTAAAGTTCTAAAAACAATATTATCACACTTTACACTAATACAAAAAAATTTAAATGACGAAATCTAAATATGGGAAAGAAAATCATGGACCAAGGAAGAGAGATAGATGGTTACATAGTATAAAGGTTTTGTTTTCGGAAACCTCAATTTATTATGTTCATTGCTACTCATTAGGTTTTTAGAGCCATATTTCTACTAACTTATTCCAAAAGATAAACTATAGGATGGGTTCTTCCTATATACACCAAGAGCACTATAAGGGAAAATCCTCCCAAGGGTTTGTTGAGTAGAGAAGGGGTATGTCTTCTTTGTGAGGCATGGGAAGTGGATGACAATACCATAGTTGTTTGATGATTGGATGGTTTCTTGGAGTGTCTATTTGGGAACAAATTGCTCGAGCTAAAGAGAAATTGGGTTGAGTGAATGACCTATGAGTATGTAATTGCTTTCCTTCACCTTGGTGGCCTCATAGCCTGGGTTAGGGGTGGAAAATTACTTGTATGCAACCAGTTTCTTAGGCCATCTTAGTAAAAAGATAAGTGTTCAATCTTTGTGCTTAAATATATATTTATAAATATGAAATTAAGTTTCACTCTACTTATCAATGGAATTCAAAATGGGATCCTTGTTTTAAATGAAAATTCTACATACTTATTTCTGATGCATTTTTTAGTTGTACGCATGCATGCCTTTGAATGACTCTAAAGTTTAATGTATTCGTTTATATTGAGATTTTTGAATCTAGGTGTCCTTGCTTTGTGGGTTGTGTCATCCTTCAAAGGGGACATTACACATTCTAACACTTCCTTCTAAGCAACTAAGTTATGGAAGATCATTGCTTCCTCTATGATGGAAACAAGAGTGCCCAAAAAGTTAGAAAATTTCCTTTTCAGAACACAGTTCTTGAGAAGTAATGGAGAAGACCAAGGCTTCAGAACCAAAGAACATAGATAAAGAACAATTACAAAATTGCCAAGGAAAAAATAAAAACAAAGAATAAAGAAAAGTAAAAGTAAACAAATACCAACATTTGCTAGAAGGCCACTACTGCCCCTACCATGGAAAGAAGAGTACCCACAAGGTTAAAATACTTCCTTTTGAGTAACTAGTAATTGAGAAGACAAATGCATGAAAACCCAAGAACATGGGTACAAAATAATCACAAAATTGCAAAGGACTAATAGAAAAAAACAAAGACAAATGAAAATAAAGAGATACTTAACTTGTGCAACTCTATTATGTGGAGCACAATCAAGGTGGACAAAATGTAATATCTATTTTATTCTCTCCTCGAATCTCCAACTTTTAAACTTCAGTATCAAAACTCTCCTCCATGCTCGAAGAGTTTAATGTTGGTTTCCAATC
This sequence comes from Picea engelmannii, assembly GCA_009831015.1. Taxonomy (NCBI): domain Eukaryota; kingdom Viridiplantae; phylum Streptophyta; class Pinopsida; order Pinales; family Pinaceae; genus Picea; species Picea engelmannii. The sequence goes on from ML803143.1 coordinate 45,818, forward strand.
TCTAGAGTCTCAACACTCAAATAGTACAATTTATTGACCATTGATTTGACATAGTTAGATAAGAGTTTGCAAATCAAGAGCTAATAAGGGGATAAACTCATCTTTTCCATTGAGTCTATTTATAAAAATGAGGTAAAGTTCCCCCTCAATGTATAATTTCACCTCATCCAAGTATGTACTGTTGATAGGGATGTAATGGGGGACCCGAAGGACCCATAGTGATAATAGTGGAGACCATTAAATGTAAGGTGGATTAGGTCCACTATATTATTAAATAAGACCCACTATGGTGGTTAGATATATTAGTGTGAACATAATAAATGTGAGAGAAGGCTTTCAAAAAGGTTCCTTAATGGGGAGGTCATTCAATGTAAGGTGGACTAGGTCCACTATATTATTAAATAAGGCCCACTATGATAGTTAGATATATCACTGTGAACCTAATAAATGTGAGAGAAAGCTTTCTAGAAGGTTAGTTCTCTAGAATGTTCTTAGGTAGTATTATATAGGGAAGGGATGAGAAATGTATTGAGCATAGTGAAGAATATTGTAACTGATGAACAAACAATAATTGTTTTAGGAGTGTTATCCTTCAGTAAGGATTAATATATGGTGTTACCCTACCTCAAGGGTTTCATCTTATTCTTGTGTCTAATATTTTTTCTGAGTGGTTTGATTTATTGTTGAAATTATATTTTCAGATATAAGACACTTAATAAGATAATGGCTATTTGGGTTGTCTTATTATATGTTAAAACTATATGACTTCATGCAAAATTCTATCCAAATGTAGGGGATAATTTCCACATGAAAGGAAGTGAATTTGTCTCGTTATTAACTTTCTTCATTTAAAAATGCTCTCAAACTTCAATATCCAAGCACCTCCTTATATTCTTTCATAAAATGAGTGAGTTAGTAAGTGGACAAACTCCACCTTTCCAAGAACTAGTTCCACCTTGCTTGACTTCTTACTATTTGAATCATCTTAAAATAGGCCAAAACTTTTAGGGAAAAATTTCTATACTCAAAACTCTCATTAATCAAGTGTTATCCATCAAAATTCTAAGCAGATTTGAGAGAAATTTTCCATTTAAAAAGATGAGTCTGTGCACTCATTAACATATTCTTTTCACAAAATGTATCATTAAAAATGATATGAGTAATGATTAAAAATAAATAAATAAATAAATCTTAAAGTTAATTTAATGGTATCCATCAAAATTCTAAGCAGATTTTTGAGAAAATTTCCATTTAAAAAGATGAGTTTGTGCACTCATTAACATATTCTTTTCACAAAATGTATCATTAAAAATGATATAAGTAATGGTTAAAAAAAATAAAAAAAATAAAGCTCAAGGTTAATCTATTTTAATATTTTGAATCTAAATTATCTTAAAATAATGAGTCAAACTTTTGAAAACAAAATATTATAGTCAAAATTCTAAACTTAGTGAAACTTTTGGAAACAAAATTTCAGAGTCAAAATTATTTCCAGTGATAAAAGAATCTATTTGGGTTTTTAATATTTTGAAACTAAATTATCTTTGGATTTTTAATATTTTGAATCTAAATTATCTTAAAATGAGTTAAAGTCAAAATTCAAAACTTAGTCAAACTTTTGGAAACAAAATTTTAGAGTCAAAATTTCCAGTGATAAAAGAAGAAAACTGAAAAAAAAAAAAAAATTTCCAGTCATAAAATAAACTGTAACTTCTAATTTGGGAAAAAAATTACATACGAAAACAATAAATTTTCTGAAGTGTGATAGCTAACTGCAAACCGATTTTACAATTTTTTTTTTGGAAAATCTCATCGTGCAGGTTGCCAGCATTTTCTATAAATAGAGTTTTGCATTACGGTTGTGTACACTGTCAACCTAAATAACAGATATCATTGCACCGTCTTCTGCCTTAAATGACATCAGATAAAATCGTTCTCCCCTATCATCACAACACCAGCAACTGGTTTGCTTTATATGTATTATTGAGCTGCAAATATTATTTGCAAACATTGCAAAGAAAAAACAACTCCACAACAAACTAATATGGATATGCTGATTAACAACTTGTCATGAAAGATTACTAATATGGATATGGATACCACTTGTCATGAAAGGCGCCGAATTTCAGGGCTCTGAACGGGATAGTTATAGATACAGTCAGACCAGGCGTTATCACGAGGTGGCGCGATGTCTTTATTCACGACCCACGCTGCGCTGTTGCATTTGAAGCCGCTGCCGAGGCAAATCTGCCAGATCTTCTGCCCTTTTTTCATGCGACCTTTGGATTCCAAATACTGGAATTGATACCAGGTGGACGAAGATGAAGTATTCCCAAATCTGTACAGAGTCATCTTCGATGGCTCTGCGGTCTCGGGAGGTAAATTGAGTCCTTTCTCGACTGCCCGAATCACTGCTTTGCCACCGGAATGGATGCATATGTGATTAAACGCGCGCTTGAAATCGGGCACATATTCTTTCGCTTTCCCTTTCACGAGAATCTTTCTGACCATGAAACTACTGAAGAGATAAAGAATCTGCTCATAGTAGGGAAGAACCAGTGGACCCAATTGACGCATATTGGCCTTCAGAGCCTCCGCCGCAATTTCCATGATGTGTTTGCTGAGATTAATCCCTACTGTTCCAGTCGGATCTTCTTCTTGAAAAGCCGCGTGATAGGCCATGTCGTTCACGCCTGCCCTGTGCGTTCTGACGACATGCTGCAATCTGTATTTAGCCAGATAACGGTCGCTTCTTTTGTTAGACAAAAGCACAGCCCCGCAGCCCATTCTGAACAAAATATTGGACACCAACATCGGCTCATAGTTTCCGAAATACCAATTTTCTGTAATGTTTTCTGTGCTGAGTACAATTGCATAAGTCCCCCGACTGGCAGCCCTGAGGCAACCCGTGGCCAGATCCAGTGAAATTAGGTTAGCGCTGCATCCCATTCCGCCGAGATTAAAAGTCTTGATATCGCTAGGAAACCCAAATTTATTAACAATCATCGACGACAGCGATGGAATAGGGTTAAAAACACTGCAATTCACTACCAGGATACCAATTTCATTAACATGGATGCCCGTTTTCTCCAGCAGATCTTGAACGCATCCAAACATGACGATCTCTGCTTCTTGACGAGAAGACTCGTGCGACAACCTCGGCGGCAAGTAATGCAGAGCCGGAGGAACAGCAACATGTTCGCTCACTGCAGCTCTTTCCAGAATCCTTCTCTGAAACTCCACGCTTTTCGCCGTGAATTTCTTTGAAAGCACAGCATGTTCTATGAAATGATCGAACGAAACTCTCCATTCCTGAGGCGCTTTGTAACAGGACACCTCCAGCATGTAGATTTGCTTCGACGGACGAAAATAGTAAGCAAAAATGCTCCCTAGGCCGCAAGATAACCAGAAAAGCCATAGAATCGTGGCCATATGATCACTCGTTATCCACAAATAGATCTGGTCGATGACAAATACAAGTGCACCAGCTGCCAGCATGGGCAACCAGAACATTGATGCCCTAGATAGCAGATCAGAGTATCCCAGCTTTATGTAATTAAGGGCCAGATTCTCTGCCAAATCAAACGGCTTATCAGCGCATTCTGCATGCTTGGTTTCCATATCCATCTCCGTCTATTGCGCTCCTGCAATAATTATCTTCACTAAATTCTGATTCTCCACCCTTCAAGCTATTTCACAGTTTGAGGAACACGGCTGCATATCCCGATGCTTAAATAAACCCTCCGGCATCCGGTTTCTGTAACGTGGCCGGCCTGTAACCACTGGAATCGTTCATAAATGCCGTTATGGCATGAATTTGGTTTCTCTCCAACTTTTCGCTGTTAAATTGAATCTGTGTCATCTCTCAGGCCTGTTCATTAAGCCAAAGTTGGTCTTGTAATTAAGGATTCCAATTAAATGCATGACGTCAGACCCAACGCTTGTATTTGGAGTATTAGAATTTTCACGGTCGCATTTAATGGCGGCATACATTCGGCCCAAGGGTATTCAGCCAGGCCGGCGAAATTCACGTTTGCAATTGTGAAATTTGTGGACCGGATCGTATTCCAGCTGTATTTGGATCTTAAATTTGCTCAATGCATTTGGTAGTGGAATTAAAGTTTGGGCACCAAACCTAAATAAAAAAGTGTTTATGAAACCTGGACTTTAACCTACCGCCGACAATTGGCCACGGCCCACGAGTTTTGGACTCGGCTGTTCTATAAAGGCATGGTGGTGGGTGTGTATAACAAAATTTGTGGATATTAACTTCTTTCGTGGTCAATGTTACTGTCGCATATCATTTTCGACCAACGTAGAGCAGAGACATTAATGTTTTATAGTTTGGTGGATTTGTCATATTAATTAAGCAGAAAGGCGTATACTTATTGATAATGGGCACAATTAATGATCTTTTAACCTGATTTAACTTTAATCTCTGATCTGATGGTTATGTATTGAAGATGCTGGCATATTCTTAGTCGTCCTCCAAAATCAATGGGTCAGATTTATTGTTCATAACTTTCTTGCATTTATCAAGGCATTAGTTAACATGTTTACTTTTTAACATTTACCTAATCACTTAAAAAAATTACTGTAAAGATATGTAATTGTCACGCTTAAATGATTAAGTCTTTATTTCAATTCATTGATACTTTTTACAACCTAATAAAATCATTGTCAAAGGAAAATCAATTTTTTTTTATAATATAGTATAAATAAGATATAGATTCTAAATTTTAAACTTTTTAATTATAAATATAATGTATATTTAAAAAATTATTAAATAAATTTATTTAAATAAAATTTAAAAAATTATTAAATAAAATAAAATTTTATAAAAAAGAAAGAAAAAATTAAGTTTTTTAATTATTTTAAAAATAAATTATTATTATAAAAATTTATTAATCAATCTTCATTTTTTTTAATATCATAAAGATTGTAAAAAAAAAAATTACTCTTTGAAAAATTAATTATCAATGTTATTTTTTCTTTAGTTTAATTAGAATGGAAAAAAACACATACTTTGAATGGATGATGTGCTTATATATTATTTCATTTTTTTTTTAATTATAATTTTCCTTTAAATTTAATTATGAAAATACTTTTAATGATATTGTTTTCTCCTTATGTTTCATTAATTTAAGGAAGAATAAACTACAATCTTAAATTGAAAGAGACTTTTATTGCAATGAAATAATGTTCTTTAATCTCTTTTTTTAATATTTATGTATTCCATACCTAATCATAACTTTATATTTTATATTATAATAATAATACAATAATGTCAAATAAGGTTCCTTATTTTTTTTATATTTGTGTATTCAATACCTAATCATAACTTTACAATACCTAATCATGACTTTACATTTTATATTATAATAATAATACAATAATGTCAGTAACATATATAATTGCATCAAACTAAAATAGAGAAGTATGGAAAGATACGTAAAATAATAAAACTTTAATAAATAGACACATCAATAATTTAAATGATTATTGTTCAATAATTTGAATTAGTGTTCAATAAATCTTGATTCATAGACACATCAATAATATAAATGATTACATTAAAATAATAAATTTTAATAAAATAATATAATAAAATAAATTTAATTAATAAAATTTATAATTTAAATTAATATTTTTAATAAATTTTAATTAATATTATTTTAATTAATATTATTTTAATAAATTAAACTAAATTGATAAAAAAATTAATTTAAATTAATATTTAATAAATTTAAATTAATAAATAAATCTAGTTTGAGATGGCATGATCCAGGTAGGTTAGGTACCATGACTCAGTTAGGTCGGTGGGAACCCCACTAGGTAAGCCTGCTCTGCCTGGTTGGGGTCTGCCCTGTATATAGAGAGGCTTTCTCTCTCTGAAATTACTTATTGGCCTCCCTGTGGATTAGGCCCATTGAGTAGACCCAATAGCCCCTGTGTGCCGGTAATCTATTTGGAACGAACTGTAAAGGGTTTCGGAAGAAGGCTATTGATTGTTATGGAGGAGCTTCATCAACCGACATTAACTTTTCAATTTAACCTTTCACTTCAATCTAAATGCAAATTCATTTAACACATTAATACTTTGTAACTTGATGGACTCAATAAATCAACCTTTTACTTCAAATCTAAATACAAACCCATTTCACACATTAATATTTCCTAACAAGTGGCCACATAGTGAATGCAACCTTGAAGAGATTAAAGCCATGGGGTGTTGAGAACAATGAATATGGCATTTAAGGTGGTTGTTCTCTTTTGGTATCATACTATTCTTTATTTTGGAAAGTTGGTTAAGTTTTAATTAGTTTTGTGTGGATGGTCTTTTATAAAAGTTATTTAGACATTGGTTTAAATTTTAATTAGTTTTGTAAGGTTTTATATTTTTTGAAAAAAAATATTTTCATAATACTTGAATAAGAATATTTAGGAGGTTGTTTTAGACAATTTGTTTAAATTTAAATCAGTTTTGTAGGTGGTTTCACATCTTTTGAAAAAAACACTTTTTCAGAGTATTTGGGTAGTTGTTATGGAGAGATGGTTCAAGTCTTGTTTTCATAGGGCCTCATCGCCAAAAGAAGCAATTATTTTTTTGGAATTGGAGAGTGGATATGGCACCAAAGACTCTCTGAAATTTTGTCGCAAAGGTGTTTTAACTTTAGAATTTCGAATATGATAGTTATGCATCATTTCTAGGCATGATCTGCTCTAGGTTACTTTCTTGGGAGGGTCCCTCCCGAGGAAATTATGAAGGGATAAATAAAAGATATGTGGGAGCCACATGGTTGACACTGCACCCATACCCACAATTGACAAAGGGATTCTTTACAGACAGATAAAAGAGATGTGGGAGCCACATGGTTGACACTACACCTATACCCATAATTGACAAAGGGCTTCTTCTAGTTTTAATTCGTTGACCCAACTCATATATAAGAGATCTTGCATAAAGGCCCTAGGACTTGCAAAACATGGGGATCACTTAATGAAACATGTTTGTTTATAGACTTCCTTTTATTTCTCTAATCCTTTAACAATAAACTCTTTTATAATGATCAACGAGTTCTTCTATAAAATTTTCCACTCTGTCAATTTTTTTATTATCAATAATTAATATTTCTATATACTTTATTCTCTTTTATTAATTATAACTAATTAAAAAAAATCCCATAAACTCTACTAATTATGCAATGCTAGAAACCTTTTCCACCCTTTAACTTTGCTCCTCCAACAAAACCTATTTCTTTAAATTAGAGTCACTAAAACAACATTTATGACTTTCCAATGTCTTTGATGCATAGCCTTGATGTCACTCACTGAGTTCTTTCTAAAGTCTATGTTAAGAACATGTGTTTCCTCCTTGGAGGTCACAGGTTCAAATCCAAGGTGGGCAGAGTATGTATACCTCCGTAGACTTTAGTAGTCAAATCGCTCCGCGGAGGGGGTCCCTTGTCCCACAAACAAGGGGTCTCATACATCAATTTGATGTCTAGCTTGGCTGTGACCTTAAAACTAGATTATTATTATTATTATAAATAAAATCCCATAAATTCTAGAAATTGTGCATAAATCCTTTCCACTCTATAACTTTGCTCCCCTTCAAAACCTATTTCTTTAGATTGAAATTACTTAGACAACATTTTTTGTTCATGTCTCTAACATATAATCTTGACATCATTGAATTCTTTGTAGTATTTATGTTTGTTTTATTATAATTACTTCATATTATCCAATCATGTAAAATATTCAATGGGTGAGGAGGACAACATTCATTCCTCCCAACCACCCAATATAAACCCAATTGACATTCAATCAATTTAGTAATTGCTCCTTTATATTTATAGATTTGTTGACTCAAAATCTTACACAATTTTTACTGAAGATTCAAAAACTCATCACAAGAATTTGATGTTAGCTTTTAAAGTTGAATATATATAAACTCAGGTTTTTAAACAATTTTTTTTCAAAGATGTTAATTGGAAATGTATGTCACGAGGAAACTTTTTTTTGTAATCTTGCTGGAGAATTTCATATTAAGTATAAAATAAACTTTACATAGTCTTTGCTGCTGGCCTACCACTGGGGAAACTAGACCAATAGTAGAATTTTTTTATTATCTATCCATATTGTTTGGAGGGCATATATTACCTTAAATGACATATCATAGTATACCACAAATTGAATTCAAAATAATGAAAGTTGAGAGAAGGATGAACTACAACCTGATACCTAGGATGACGAGAGACCATGGTCTTACTGCCTATGTGACTGATAAACAAAAATATAACAGACATAACATTTGAAAAATTAAACATCTAGATTATTGTCCTTAGTAACAGGGACTTGGGGTTGTGCGAATTTGAGATTGGAGAAGTTCCGACTTGGCAATTTCTCAACAATCAGATTGAGTTTATGGTCAACCATCTTGATTTGCAACTAAGAATCATCTAATTGCATCAAAATATCATTATAGGCTTCATTCCATTCAACCACTTATTTTCCCATAAGGGACCTCATTTGCCAATATAATTCCATTGTTTTGAAGTATTTGGTTTCCTTGGTGCGAGAAGAGCTTGCATCTGGGACCCAAGATCACATGTCTGCATCCACAACATCATCCTCGATGAAGTTCCTATGAATTCGAGTGTCGTCTTCACCCAATTTTTCTCTGCATGAACATCTAGGGGAGTGTTGGTTGGAAGATTGCAACAAACTCCTTTGCACCCAACTGTGCTCAAGAGGTAGTGAGCCTGCAACATCGACTATGGGATTGACAACTGGAGCTACCTCTCACCATAGAGAGGAACTAGAACACAAAGCAAGCGGAAGAGGAGTACCAAGGAATAATAGTGAGACCAGAGATAACACCCGAAGATAGGAAATGAGTCGAAGGTCGATAAGAACACATAGCGACAAGAGACATAGTTGGTAGGAATGAAGAAACCAACCATGGGGGAGGCCGACTATGTCCATGAGGGTTGACGATAATAGATTGGGACCATAAGTTTCCACTGCCATGGGCCTTCATTGCCAAAGAGGCAAGTAAACCATCCAAATCCAACACAGTACATGAGGAATGACCGCAAGTACTCCACCATAAAACTAGCACCTTCTAACATTGATTGTGGTCGAGCACGATCACCGAGAGGGGCATCCAGGTAGATTCTCAGGGACTGGGATAAGAACAAGTGTAAATGAGTCCTAAACCTCAATCATTTCACATGTTCACTTCCCTATCACCCCATTCGAGACTACATGAGGATACTTTAAGATTAAATAAATGATGAGATATATAGATAAATGTATTACAATTTTGAGAGCTAATTCAATTGGTTATGAATTAGAGGTGCGAGTTTTTTCCACAATAGGAAAAATCATGGTTGGAATCTCTGAATATCTTTGGAATTATCCATGAAATTACTTTTTTTTTGTGACTGACATAATCAACAACTAGTTGGGCACATACTCACATGACATGGGGTCGTGTTATCCAACTGCTACCACTATAACCTCCAGATGTGCCCACGATGCCCCATACGCGACACACAAAGTAAGCCAGTGTTTCGAACTGGTGACTTCACATAACAGAGTGTCTTAACAGTACACTCCATCATTGACTTTCCTACACCCCGAAAGCGATCCATGAAATTACTTAACAAAGGAAATTTCCTAACATTTTAATTATAAATACATAATACAAAATTAACATTCAAAGATTTTATATATTATCATTGTAGAAATATTTTTAACCATTTAAATGTCTTGGAAGTCATTACGTTTGATTGCTATATGTCACACACTTAAAACATGTGTGTTTGATTGCTATATGTCACACACTTAAAACATGTGTGTATGGATTCAATAAAGTAGACTTGGTAGATTTGGTTTTGATGTTTCCTTCTAACCATATACCTATAGGAAAGGATATGGTAATATTATCCTTTCACTACTCCTCACAACATAGGAGCAAAAGTGTTTGCACGTTATGATGGTTTCACTAAATTGATTTGATTCGCTTTGAGTATATGTGATTTTGAATATCAAAGTTTTAGAAAGTTCTTGATTAGTAGTCATTGGCCTTGGTTAAATTGATTTTATTCGCTATGAGTATATGTAAATTTCTATATCAAAGTTTTAGAAAGTTCTTGATTAGTAGTCATTATTGGCATTGGTTATCTTTTTTAAAGAGGAAAATTATTCGGGTTATGTGATTGTAGTTCGGTTTGAACAAATTCAACCAAGTATTTTTTTCCACTTATTTTAATAATACTTATGTCTTTTTAAAAGAATTTTCAACTAACAATTTTTTCCCACTTAATTTAATAATACTTTTGTCTTTTTAAAAGTTTTCAACTAACAATTTACAATGAATTATCTTGTCGATATTGAAAGAGAATGGTGGACTGTTTCTTGTTTCTAATGGCTAATTAAATGCTCTCCAATTTGGAAACATTGCAACCAAGTTCATTTAAGGTTTTAGGTTTTTTTTCCAATTTAAGTTTTTTAATAATATTTTTATTATTATATTTTAAGTTTAAAATAACATTTATTATGATGTTAATTTTACTATTTTTTTATTTAGTCTTGAAATTGGTCTTAATTTATTAAAAAATAATAACAAACATTGATATGCTAATACTTATAAATGATGTATAATTATTTGGTGAATTGATATTAAATGCACTCCCATTTGGAAACATTGCAACCAAGTTCATTTAAGGTTTTAGGTTTTTTTTCTAATTTAAGTTTTTTAATAATATTTTTATTATTATATTTTAAGTTTAAAATAACATTTATTATGATGTTAATTTTACTATTTTTTTATTTAGTCTTGAAATTGGTCTTAATTTATAAAAAAATTATAACAAACATTGATATGTTAATACTTATAAATGATGTATAATTATGATAAATTTGGTGAATTGATATTGTCATTGGAATTGTTGTTAATTGAATCTTTTAATATGATGTGAATTTATCCATGTATTAAATATTGTTTTATGGATGTCTAAATATTGATTTAATTACATCCACATTAAAAGCAAATGACATAGTTATGTCGGGATTGCCTCTCAAGTAGATGTCAATGAAACAATGTTTTCCTATAGCCGAGAAAAAACATAATTTGTATGACAATATGGAAAAGAGAATGAGGATGATGTTCATGATTACTCTTATAAACCTAACATATAAAGCTACATAACCAAATGATTTTCATAACTCGTCTCCACTAACTCATGTGCACATAATCTTGTAAATACAAAGGTGTAATACATCAATTCATACACAATAATCCATGAAACCAAATACCATACATAATATAAGAAGAACTAGGGACCTACGAACTATGAAAATTCTACCAAATCCAATGTAAAATTCAAGTGCTAATACACTTTTCCAAATGATTGAATCTGGTTGAGTCTCCCTCGATTAATTATAAGGGGGACTTGCAACATCTAAATATCATTTTTGTTTCCTATCATCATTTTGAGGTAGGACACATATGATCCATGTATTCAAGAGGGTCAATGGATGCATTGGCATCCTTCCCCTCGAGGAGAACATCTTGACGGGAAACATATATAATTTTCTCTAATAGCCTCAAACATGTGTGTATTTATTTTTTAAGGTTTGAACATATCCCTCTTTAGCCTCCAATAATTTTCATTCAATAATTGATTGATCTTGCACTATAAGTATTTCATTACATAGCCATTAATAAATTAACTTATGTGATTGCTAATTAAACACCGTTTGCTATTACCTAACTACGTTGCATGCTATGCCATTCAATAACAAATACCTATTTTTGGTAATGGAAAATTATTTGTAATGCAACTGGTCACATGTTATGATTTTATTATTTCTATTACATTATAGTTGATGAATTGTGTAACAAAGGCCCAACAACTTTTAATGAAATAGATACATAAGGACCTAGATTAAAGGATTATAAACATTCAAAATTTGAGATAACTATTATCATGCTAACACAACTAGACTAAAAGACAATTCAAGAAGATAGCTATAAGGTGAATTCTAAAAGAGAGTACCAATCAATAAGCCTTCACCAAGGAATTGACTATTCCATCAAAATATAACTTCATCTCATATTGTAATCCTCTACAAATCTCAAAATTTGACTTATACCAAACTTGCTTGTTGGTGTGCCTTGTGGGATCCATACTAGCTATCTTGGTGCTTTCATTTTCTATCTTGAATTTGTGGCACAAATTATGGCCTCCATATCAAAGCAATGTACATTTCCCTTATGTTTTCCATGATTCCCCCATGTTCCTCACTTTCCTTTGACCATTCACCAATGTGAAACAAATGGTGGAATTCTTAATCAATGTTATCAATGCAAAAGTTGTTTCCTCAAATCATCCAAAATATTATAATGGTCTCCCATAACTCTCTTCATAATTCCAAAACACCAATCCCCATCATAAATACTTTTAAGGTGGTTGTACAAGCTTAATTGACAAACCTCTATTCATATGATTTTTTGTTTTTATTATACTCTTCAAACACAATTCCTTCCTCTATCAATTTTCGAGTGAGATTTATACCCCATTGGGAATGATTTCAATTTAATTTGGATTGATTTGGTTTGTAAAATCATTTTTCATCTCTTATCTTTCCATTAATTTTCCCAAAATATAATCCTCCGCATAATGCCCTCACAAATTTGAGTTAATTCTATATTCCATTTCTCTAAAAGGCACATTGTCTTTCCCCTAATGAAGTTGCCTTGGTTTTTTTAGGATTTGCATTCAATTCAAATTTTGTTTGGAACTCAACAAAAGGGAGGGGTGTTGAAGGGAAATTCATATATGGATAAGAAATACCCTCATTGGATGGAGATAAACTAATGAAATATGTTGGCTTGCTTGTACACATCCTTCCTAACACTAGAGGGTTGATGACCCAGGGCTCATCCATAGTTGACCAACAAAACCCCAAGGCGTTGGCATATCAATCCTTAGTCTAGGACTGAAGAAGGCCTCACCTGAGACGCCATGAGAATCTCAGAGACCATATGGTATTGGAGCATCCCCAACCCCAAGCTGGGCCATACCACACAAAATTATATCTCTCTTATACCATTTAATTAATAAAATTTCTCTACATATGAACATAATTATGTAGACTAACAACAAATATATACATGCATAATTATACAAGAAAAAACCCATAAGAAAAAATACATAAATATTCACACACTAGTTATAATGAACACATAAAAGACACTTATCTTTTATGTAAATCACCAACTGCATCCAGATCTCAGACGTTCCTCTTAATCATAGACTCTACTGCTCATACACTTTTAGCAGCAGGTCACCTTCGAGCTGGGGCTAAAACTCCACTGGGGAAATGGAATCTTAAGTTAGGCTAAGGTCTATCAAACAACAAATTTATGCTCAAGCCAAGGTGCCAAGTCCAACAACCTTTCCCAACCTACAACCTCTCATTCCCCATAGTCTATCCCACCCTAGGAAGTGTACACCTTCTCTTCTCAATAGTCCTTCGACTGTCCCACTTCCCTTCTGGGGCTTCAACAATAGGTCAGATAGGAAGTCTCAAAGCTCTGTAGCTGCATCCTGGCGCACAGAGAAACAATTCGTAGTAGTTCTCTCACCTATATAGAATGCACATAGGCTTAGAAACCCGCTTCTTCAGAATTCACACCGGCTTGACAACTTATTTCTTCATCTTAAACTACCTAGGTTCATTGGTTACAAACAATTCTAAAGCTTCCCAAGTACAGGTGCCAATGATGGATGGAAGAAGGTACGAATGGTGGAAATGGATGTGAGAATGATTAGAATGATAGAAAAATACACAAAGTTCCCACAATATATTTGCATGTTCCCAACTTGACACTTGTCACGATGGGAACTACATGGGCCCCACTTGGGGATACGTTCCCCACTATAGGAACTTAGGATACAATATCTCATGATTTAGACTTTAGGAAGTAGTAATATGATATTTCCTTGGCTTAATCTCTCTTGGGTTAGCCCCTCTTCCTAGACCCTTAGCCCCCTTTCCCTTTAGTGGAGTTATATTCCCCCATACTCTTTTTTCTGGTTGATCTGTAGCAGTGATGTATTTTTATTAATAATTCAAGTGTGATTACATATTACAAGGATAGGCTCGCTGGACTTTTAGCATCTAGGCTCTCCAGCCTGATAATCACACAGAAACTCTGGCCTTCAAAACATACACACAAAGGAACTCTATCCCAAAATATCCTAGCTCACCATCCTATATGTACATTTAAAGTTGGGGTTTGGCCTAGGGGTATTACATTCCCATCCCCCTTATTTATGCATCATCCTCAATGAATTCTATACACATGTACAATCCAAAAATTTTCAAAAATATTCAAAAAGATGTGGGTACTCCTCCTGCATGACATTCTTCATGCTCCTAGGTTGCATCCTCAAGACTGTAACAGTTCCACTGGACCTTTACCAATCCCATTTCTTGATTCCTGAGCAACTTGAATTTTTGATCCAATATGAACACTGACTGAACTCATAAGTCTCCTTCTTGCTCCACATGGATCAAATTCCAATCAATTGCATGATTAGCATCAAGAGTATACTTTTTAAGAAAAGACACATGGAATACATTATGAATGCACATGGATGTAGGTAGTGCAATCATGTATGCAACATGACCAATCCTTTCCAGGATTTCAAAGGGTCCACAATATCTTGCTGCTAGTTTTGAACAATTCCCCAACTCTTATCCTTCACTTTTAAGAACACATGGTCACCCACTTTAAACTCTTTGTGATTTTTTCCCTTATCTGCATAAATTTTATACCTATCTCGAGCGACCTTTAAATTCTGCTCAATCTTCACCATTTGTTCTTCCATTTCCCTTATCAATTATGGCCCAACTATTTCTCTATTTGTTGGGTTATCCTAGCTCACTGGCATATTGCACTTTCTACCATATAATGCCTCAAATGGGCTCATCTTCAAGGATTCATGATACCCATTGTTATAAGAAAATTCAACTAAGTGTAGATAATCCTCCCATTTTGATGGTTTATGCATCACATACATCCTCATCATATCCTCAATCACCTGATTGACCCTCTCTGTTTTTCTATCTAACTCTGGATGTTATGTTGTGCTAAAATTCATATTTGTCTGAAATCCTTTAAATAATCCCTTCCAAAAGTTTGATGTGAACTTGGGATCTCTATCAAAAACAATTTCTTAGGCACACCATGAAGCCTAAAAATTCCCCTCATATAAATATTTGCAATGTTAGTTTCTTTGTGAGTTAGCTTCACTGGAATAAAATGAGCAGCTTTAGTGAGCTTATCCACCACCACCATGATGGAATCATCCTACTTTACTATTTTGGTCAACTTAGTGATGACATCAATTGTTACAACTTCCCATTTCCACTCAACAATGGGAAATGGTTGTAGTAAACCAACTGGATGCCTTGACCTTTTGACATTCTAAACATCTAGAAATATACTTCCACCTCTTTCTTCATAACTGGCCAAAAATATTGGCTCTTGATAGTTGTGATTGTTTTCTGGTACCCTGGGTGCCCAACATAAGGCACATTATGCATTTATCTTAGCACCATATTTTTCAACTCCTGTGAATTAGGTACATAAACTCTACCCATGTACACGAGGATTTCATCCTCCCTTAGCTCATAATCTTTAATTCTCAGCTTCAAATTACCTTGCTATAATTTTTCTTTTGTTTCCATGAAATGTTGTTATGATTTTGCATCTTCTAAAATTCTTTCTTTCAAATCATATTTGTACATGCTAATTGTTTTAGAATGCATCTCATGCACCCTTCTTTTGAGTGCATCAACCACTTTTTTCTCCTTTTCTTTTGATATGCTTTATCTCAAATTCATACTCACTGAAAAATTCCAACCATCTACTTTGTCTAGCATTCAAAGTTGGTTGTCCAAACAAATATTTTAGACCATTATGGTTTGTTCTCGACTCAAATATTTTTTCCATGAGATAGTGCCTCCACATCTTCAAGGCATGCACTATGGCTGCCAATTCTAAATCATGAGTGACATAGTGTCTCTCTCATGGTCTTTTAACTTCCTTGAATCGTAGCATATTACATGCCCATTTTGACTAAGGACTCCCCCAAGCCCTTCCTTACATGCATCAATGCACACAACAAAATATTCATTTGGATAAAAAATAAACAATCCTCAAAATTGGTGCACTTGTCAACAAGTTCTTCAAGTGCTGAAAACTTGTTTCACAATCAAGGGTCCATTCAAATCTCACACCCTTCTTTTGCAAAGATGTGATTGGGTGTGAAATCTTTGAAAAACCTTCAATAAATATTTTGCAGTAAACTACAASTCCCATGAAATATCTCACCTTTGAGATATTATTTGGAACTAGCCATMCCTCAATAGATCTTATCTTCTCAGGATTAACAACTATTCTTTCCTCTGAAATGATATGGCCCAAATAATGTATCCGCCTTTGGTAGAATGAGAACTTGCTCAACTTTTCATATAGTTGATGACCCCTYAATAATTGTAGCACCATCCTCAAGCTGTTCGTGCTCTTCTTCAAACTTGGAGAAATAACTATGTCATCCAAGAAGACAATGAAAAACTTGCCTTGTTCTGAATGTTGTTTTGTTGATATATTCTTCTTTAATTCYCACCTRATGGTAGCCTGACTTGATATCAATCTTGGAGAATATCTTTGTATCTTTCAGTTGATAAAAAAGATCATCCATCCTTGACAAAGGATACTTTTTCTTCACAAACACCATACAACTGCCTGAAGTCAATGCATAATCTCAAGGTACCATCCTTCTTTTTCACAAATAATACTGGAGCACCCCAAGGAGACACACTTGGGTGTATACACCCCTTCTTCAAAATCTCTTCAAGCTGCATTTGCAATTCCTTCATCTCTGGAGTACTCATTTGATAAGGAGTCTAGGACATTGGGGCTACTCCAAGAATTAAATTAATGGCAAAATTAATATCCTTCTTAGGTGGAAACCTCGATATCTCTCCAAATACATCCTCAAAATATTTTAGGACAACATAGTCTTGAATATTTGGCACTTTATCCTTAGTTGCATCTTCCATATGTGCTGCAAATATTTGGCATCCTTTCCTGAAGCTTCTTTTTAGTGACAAGGATGAAATTTCTCTGATGGATATTTCCATTAGAATACCTTGAACTGTTCTTAGTTCTCTTCTTCATCCAAGCAAGTAAATGCCTTGTTATAATATTCTAGGACAACATGATGCTTATCCAACCAATCCATGCCAATTAGGAAATCATATGAACCCAAATGTATGATATTCAAATCTTCCCTTGTGCTTGGTCCATTCATGTTCATTGGACATTCCTTAACCAATTCATTAATTCTTCTTTTAGCTCCTATAGCTACCTGAATCGACCGATATTTCCCAAGTTTTCTTCTTGGAAAATTAAATATTTCCACCAACTTAGGATCTATATAACTATGAATAGCTCCCGAATCAATCAAAATAACATTAGGCTGGTCATTTATCTTACCTTCCACTTCAATCACGTGGGATTGGAATTAAAATTGCTTGTTGTCTAGGGATGCATAGATCCTTGGCATGCTTCTTCCCATGTACTCAACTGTAAAAACATATTGTACAATATGAATAGTATTCACTATTTCACCTCTATGAGGGAAATCTATGTACACGTGATCTCCCTCACAGTCCCAACATTTCATAGGCTGTTGCCTCTGTCTCTTTCCCATGTTTTTTTCATTCTGGGCTCATTTGGAGTTGGTTGTCCCTAATAGTTATTTATGAAGAATGGTGGGTTGTTCCCCTTCATCCTCTACTCCATCTTACCTTTCCTCTTATCTTCCCAATCCTTTTGAAAATTTGGTCTTCCTCTATGTTGATCATAGAGACATTTATCTCTCCTTATTGCTTCATCCAATGTCTTGGGATCATCGTATTGAATCTTGTCATTGAATATTGATGGCAAGCCACTCAGGAACCTTTGAATATTGACCTTCTCATCCTTGATGAAGTCGACACACTGTTGAATTCCATACATAAATTATTTTAGAGGCTAAATTTCGCAAATGGGCTAATTTTTCATGTTTTTTCCCAAAAAATGATTCACCAATTTCCATTTTTTCTTAAAACGATTCCCCCAAATTCCATAGAAAAAAATTATTTTACCTTAAAAATCGCCAAATTTTTATAGAAACTATATAACATCCTTAGAAATTTGAATATTTTTACAAATCTATCACCAAACAGTTTACATTTTGCATAGTAAAGACTAGTAAGATTAGCCCAGGTTTCTACATTTTAATATAAGTTTCCATCCTTAAAATCATCCTCGATTCTATATGTTTTCCTTGCTTTCCTTTTATGACTTTTCCCCTCCTATAAAATTTCTTAGCCATTTATCTTATGCCTCCTTCATTCCTCACCTTGTTTTATATTGTTTACCATACTTATCCATTTTCATCATATTCGCAGACTTGTTTTTATTTCCTTTTCTTTTTCATTTGGTTCAACACTTAGTTTATTTTTCTTATCATGAACTCATGGAATTGTGGACTTGCACTTGATCAATTTTATGCCTCTCACAAGTCGTCCAACATATCTTGATACTTATCCATTTTATTCATTTTGGACTCTTAGACTCGCGGACTCTTGGATTTTAATTTTCATTTGAAAATTCCCATTCCAACTCCCTGATGTGATGTGTCCTTTTCTTTTACATTTCTCAAGTCACATTAAATTCTATTCTTATAGACTCAACTGCTAAATTCAATTATGAAAAGGTAATTAATTAATGATACTTAAATCGAGGCAATTTACATTTATTTCAAATTTTGTGCTTTCACCAAGAAAATCTAACTTAAGGGTCATTTTATTGTGCTAAGTGATATTACGAAGAAGTTTTACATATTTTTGAAAATGGCCATGAGAAGGAAACATTTATGTGGGGACACTTTGAACCTGTTCACCAAAGAAGGCTAGAATTACGATTGGTCCAGGTCCTATCGGTACTATTCAACATTACCCGACGGAAACAATAATAAGGTGTGGCCATCAGGAATAGCTCTCGCCGGTTACATTCTGGAGGTTTTCAAATGTAAAGATATCATTATCTGGTGCATTGAAAAATTCATCCAGAATAGAAGAACCATCCCATTGCAAAATGGCTCCCCTGTTTCATTGGCGCCTTCAATTTTTAAGAAGATGTTAAAATTGCTAGAGTCGAACGTGGTTTACAAAGGAGAAGACGCCAGGAATTTCCTGAAGGGAAAAAACAATGGAATTGAACTCCTATAATAATATCTATAAGATCCTACCTCAATGCCAGAAGACATATCCAAGATTCAGGTGAGTTCTTTGAAGGACCCTTATAAATAAATTTCTTGATTGTTTACTAGAGTTGTTGGTCAAGATTCTACAACAACTATTCCTCGGTTGGCATTATACATTTTTCATTTCATGGTCCATGAGAATGAAATCTTCGAGTAGGTGAAGAACATATCAAATGAGGTTACCGCGCAGTTGATGAATTTCAAAACAACAAAGAAGTTCTATATGGCATCCTATTTGATTCTTGTTTTCACGTATTATCATGTTTTTGAAGGTTTAAGTATTGGAAAGAGGGTAAACTCAAGGGTGGACCCTGTAACTATGTTGTATCAAGATTTATGGAGGAAAAAGGTTGGACATTATTTTTATGAGGTATGCAAGAATTTCTTTTCCCAATTCAAGAAATTACTCGTTGGAGACGATACTTCTAGGATTTATTTGGAAGCATCGACTTTTCTCAATGGAAAGGGAGTTCTAAAAAATTGGATGATTATAACATCATCAGGATCTTTTGTTCTCACGAAAAACCAGTATTTCTTCCCTATTATGTGCCTGACAAATTATTCATCATAGAGGTGGAGAGATAGGTACAAATCTTGGTTTCATACTTTTTACGAAAAAATGAAAAATCAGTTTATCCCACTTCCATGGAAGGTTGGAGAAATTCTCTTAAGAGGAATTTCCAATATTGATGAGTATGCTTCCTATTTCGACTAGTTCAACATGAAAATTTCCGAATAGATCAAAGGGTTTGACCCTGATCACTTTTTTTATAACCACATAATATCAGTTGGACTTAGCCCTGCACTTATCAATGCACTTATATTGGTATAAGAACATGATGATAGTCACGACCCTCATGTTCCATAAATTGATAGAAATGTTGGTGATATAGAAACCATTGTAAGCAACATAGAACATCACAAAGAAAGAGGCAAACCCTCCAGTGAAAAGAATTCCCAATTACTCACCATTTCGCACAGAAGTATTTTACCTAAGTTAAACCATTAGCTTGGAGTGGACCAACAAAGAAAAACCCCGAGTAACAATTCAGGAGAGGACGAAGAAAGAAACCCTCCTCATGGAAACTTAGAAAACCCCCATAAGCTAACAATTAAAAATAAACGAACTAATTCGCAAAAAGAAGGGGGAGAACCAGATGCACCTAAATATGATATCTCGCTTGATGAAATGGACTTGGATGTTGATAAAAAAAATATTATCTTCCCAGACAAAGACGAACATGCTCAGGAAAATGTACAACACATTTCTACAATTGCTGTCCAGGATGAAATATTTTCTGATGAAGAAACCTTTTCTATACAAAACACCTCATTTGACAAGGATTCAAATAAAATGGTTTTTGAAAGGGCCTCAAATATTAAGAGAGGGAAATCAGGGTATACCATTGATACAAGAAACATGTTTCCATCAAAGTTTTCTTCAATTCACAAGGTCACAGGGGATGCATTGGAATTTTCAATAACTAATATGGAAGAAGAAAATGTTCGGTTAAAAGAAAAAGTCAAGAAATTGGAAGCAAACCTCATACCTCCACCTATTTTGGCCACCCCAATTGCCATGATTTGGCTTGACATAAGTCTTCAATAAATTCCAGGGTCAAATTCAAGAGTTAAAGGAATTTCAAGTTTGATTGTGGCTACTCAACATTTTGTCGAAGACAATATAAAGCAAATAATGTCATTAATTTTAGAATTATGGGACTTGTCAAAAATATTTGTTGCTCTCAGCCTCAAAATATAGAATATAAAGGAATATTTGAATGCAGATCTAAAGAATGATGAAGGATTTTTCATAGATGGAGTTGCAATGTTCATAACAAAGGTCTCGGTGATGACAGACTAGAGAAGAAAACAAGAAGATTTTCCCTCCCAAAACCATGTGAAGCAATTAAAGGCGTGTTGGATTGAAAGATTTAACACATTAAGGGGATTATTGAATCAATTAAATAATGTGTCATGAAAAACAATGAAAGCATATTCAAATATTGTTGGCCCGGATATTGTTGCTACTACCATCAAAGTTTCATACCCTAAGCTAATATCATGTTCAATGCTTATGAACCGACAACAACTTGAGGAACAAATTGAAGGTTTAAAGAAAGCATTGAATACAACATTTGATAGTATAGTTGAGTTCACATATGATGACATTGACAACTAGCTTGTTGAATATACAAATAAAAATGAAGATATTGAAAATATGTTGCAAAATTTATCTATCGACTGTAGAGAAATTGAGGGTGAATTGTTTAATATCAAAGTGAAACAAGAAGTGATCGTTTCCCTGTTAAGGGATTATATTGAAGACTGGTTAAAAAAGTCTATTGCAAAGATTTATGAATTATCAACGAAAGAAGTTACAACCGACAACCTAACCGCAACGAGAAAAAGTATAAAAGGCACATCAACAAGCAAGTGAAGGGAGAGAGATTCAATCATAGTAAGTCTATACTGAATCACATATTTTCTTATTTATCATATTTTCATCAAGTTATACTTATTCTTTCATTAGAAAATCATAACTGAATTCTGATAACTTCTTCTTGTCTCCTTTCCATATTCTGCTACTTGTGTTCCATTCCACCCTTTTCCTTCTTCAAAACGTTTCTTGTAAATATTTATTTATGGTCCACGAGAGCCCCAATACTAGTCCATTTATGGAAAAAATGCCTTTAATTTCAAGCATTGTAACAAACATTATCATTTTGAGAAATCCTAGAGAACTAATTCGGGATTGATTTTGACTATATTTTATAACTCTGAGTCTTGAATATAAAGTATTTGAAATCATTCTATCAAAATCGTCTTTTGATCTTTATAAGTTATACTCTTTCAAAGTTATCTTGCGTGATAAACAATTTATTTTTTATGTTGAATGTGATTAGATCGTTATTAAACTATGATGGATGTGAGTATATCTGCATTTTTATTTCCTGCTATGTGTGATGTTTGAAGTTCCTAGTCCACTTCTCAAGAACCCCTTCTTTGTATACATATATTTATTTTTCAACATTTAAATTTTCTTGAGCATTGAAGATTTGGATTCATGTTATTTGACATAGTCCTATATTCTTATTGATTTGAAATTGCAACGAAGATCATAAGCCAAAGAGGAGTAACACCTCTCTAAAAACGAAGGAGGATTCATATCCTCATGATGTTACCATTTCAGTCTTAACATATTCAAACGTCAACATTTTTGGCGACCATACTGGGAAGCGATTTTGAAAATATGAAGTTGGTTTTAGACCACCAATTCATATGAATTTGGCTTGAATGTACCAACCCCAATTAGAAAATGGGTTGCAAAACCAGAGAAGTATTATGCATTAGTTGTATAATATTGCAATAACATTAGTTGGAACTCGAGAAGAATTAGAAATATCTTGGGAAAATCTTGTTTAAGAGGAAGAAAGGGATTTCCACTAAGAGAAAGAAGAGATGAAAGGAAAATTCGATGAGCGCATAGACAAAATAGAAACTGAAACTTGGACGAGTATAAAGGACCAATTACTAGAACTAAGAGCAAGAAATTACATATCCTAGAAATTGAAAGGAATTTTTTTCAAGAAAAGAAGAAAGTATCAGATATGGCTGATAGAGAAGATAGGAATGAAGAAATACGAGAAGAAAGACATGAAGAAAGGCGTGAAGAAAGGCACAAGGAAAGACACGAAGCAAGATGTATAATTCCAAGAAGAAGAATAAGAGAATCCCCCCTAAACCTTCAAGGGGAACAACATGAGATGCTTGTTCTTCCTAAGGGTACTTTGAAGACATTTTCTGGGGATGGAACAATTGATGCTAAAAGAAATTTTGATTTATTTTAGATGTTTGTGACTTCCACCTTATCGAACATGATGATATAATGGTAACATTGTTTCTCCAAACTCTATATGACCAAGCCTATGAATGGTATACATCATTTCCCATGAGATCAATCGACTCATTTGATGATCTTGAAACAATGTTATTGAATATGTTTTCTCCTCCAATTGCTTACCATACTCTTCTTATCAATTTTACCCAAATCTTCTTGAAGAAAAATGAGAGGATTCAAAATTTCAATTTGAGAATCAATAAAACGTTGAATAAGATCCCTAAAGATAAAAGGCCTAATGGTCCAATCTGTTAACACTCTGTAAATTTTGTCTGGCTGATAGAAAAATGACAGAGGTAACTATTTCAACCTACTTTAGAGCTGGGCACTAGCCTGCTCAACTTAGAGAGGGATCTCTCGTGTCAGTTGACATTCCTTTGATAATTCGTGGCTAGATTTGGTTTGTTTTGGGTTTTTTTTTATAAATTCCCTGGCAAGGAAAGGGAGAGACACTCAGGGCTATGGATTCAAGATTCTGAAAGTGAATGAAAGTAATGA
>ML803143.1:103953-132946 GCA_009831015.1 Picea engelmannii
GAATATATATATATATATTGCAGGACTGCTGAGAGGAGATATGCTGAAAAAGAGACCATGATGGCTAGAGAAAGGCGTTGGAAGGCACCTAGAATGGTGGCGTTAACTTCCACTGAGAACAATACCGTATTTGGACTTCACTGGCCCGGAGAACCAAGAGCGGCTCGCTGGCCCCGAAGTAAATGTCTCGCAAGATGGTATGTAGATGGATCCTTAGGAATTAATGAGGGATGGGGGGGTGAACTACCCATTCGTAGAGCCATCAGGCCTGACCAGTGCGAGGGAAACCATGCCACATGCAACCTCGCAAGAGGATAAGGCGTGAGAGAGAAGTGATTGGGGGAAGACGCGAGGGAAGGAGGAGAACTCTAAAGATACGCAGAGTGAGTGATAGCAGAGAAGGGGGAGAGTAGCCCTCATTCTCGATCACTGGAAAACTGAGACACAGTCTCGTAGCATCGTGGTCTCAGCTCGGGGGTGGCTAGTTGTAAATCCTATCGGAATAACTTAGTCTACAGTTGGGTGGAAATGAGCACCCCTCTCAGCAGTTGCACTTACTTCTGGTGTTATTGCTGATAAGTGTTTTACATCTTGCACCTTGTAATTCATATGCTGACATATATGCTCATAAACTGTGAAATTGTGAATGATTACAGTATAAGACTGTCTGTGCAGTGTTTTGATAAGAAATGGTAGATGTATGCTTGTAACAGAAAAACCACGCATGGATTATGTTGATAGATAAATTTATTTATGCGAAAGTTGAACCAAGTTAGACTTCCAGTCCGTTCTCAGGAATTTGTTTTCCCTTATCTGTCTCCAGGAATGCCCCGGAATAGAACTCTCCATAGAGATACCCTTCTTGGAAAAGTTTACCAAGAGCCTGGAAAACGGACCTGAATGCGCAAGTCTTAGCAACCCTGTATGAGGATGAATGATCCTCTTGAAATCCCGAAGTAGTAGCATAGGGATAAGTATCGATCGACGGACGAGATCCTGTCGGAAGATCTGCGGTCATTCATGACCGTTAGATTGGTGGAAGAAACAAGGGCATTAGATTCCTTACCCCTTTTCTTCTATCTTTGTGAGTAGCGAGGAAATCAGGACCATAGATCCCCAAGGTCTGTGGGAGTATCTGGACCATTGGTTTTTCCACGTCTAGAGAGTAGTGGGAGAGTGCACGACGAAGGACAAGTCTGAGCTGTCGGATCTTAGCTAGAAAACCCGATAGCTGTTGGATCTGTTAGGAGATGTAGGAGGGTTAAGCCCTCGTGAACAGGGGTGAAGGTCCCGAAAGGGGAGTCGGTACATGGCATGGGGCAGATCTAAGTCGTTAAATATTATCTAGAAAACCTGATATCCATTGGATCTGCTAGGAGATACATGAGGGTTAAGACCTCGTGAACAAGGGTGAAAGTCCCAAGAGAGGAGTCGATATCGAGGATTCAGAGTTCGGGATTACGGGAGTCCTGATGACAAGAGATCGGGACACTCCATGGTGAAAACACTGATAGAGATCTAGACCATCCATCTGTGAAGGACACATGGTGGAGATCGAGAGTCCATCGGTATTTCAAATACCGAGGATTCAAGTTGACAAAGGATTTGCGTCACTGGGGGTCGCAAGTCACGAAATCACAAAACAACGAGGACCATCCATCTATAGAGTGCACATGGCTGCTGGTAAGCGCTTCAATGTTTCGACACCCAGGAAACAAAAGGGCAAGAACCCTTGTCTTCGTGAGTCGCGAAATCCCGATTACCGAAACCCCAAATCGGTTTAAGTGTGAATAAGTTTGAGAAAGGCAGGATTTAACCGTGACCGTTGATCATCCTGAAAAGATCATAACAGTTGATCATGGGTGAAGGTCAAAACCGTCTATCGAAGGGACATGTGGCTTCCGATCGACATTTCGGTATTTCGGCACCCAGGAAACCAAAGGGCAAGAACCCTTGTCTTCGCGAGTCGCGAAATCCCGATCACCGAAACCCCAAAATGGCGAGAGGTGTGAATGAGGTTAAGGAAATCCAGGATTTAATCATGACTGTTGATCATCCCAAAAATATCACGACCGTTGATCTTGAATAAAGTTTGCCGCCATCCATCGGAGGGACACATGGCTGCCGGCCGACGTTTCGACGTTTCGGCATCTGGGAAACCAGAGGGCTAGAAAACCTTTCCCCCACGATTTGCGAAATCCCGATGCCTGAAATATCAATACGCGCTGTAGTGGAGAGGAGAAGTATCTAAAGAATCTGGACCGTCCATCAGAGGAGACGCGTGGTGAGCGGTCAGAGATTTGGGAAAAGTCCCGAAATCCCGTGGATCGTTGGATCCACACTCTTAAGAGCCGTCGATCTCTTACACAAAATTGCATATCAAAAATCGAAGATTTAAATTACAAGGAGTATTAGAGTCGTTGCATTTCGAACTCCCAAGTATCGAAAACCTGAAAGGATCCATACTGTCGGATCAGGGGAGGCTTACAGCCGTTGATCTCCCTTTGGAGGGAAACTTGGGAGACTTCATGGTTTTCGGGGATTTGAATAGGAAAGGAAGACATCATGCATTGTGATTTCCTGAATCACGAAAGGCTGGTAAGGGCTTTGCCAGTTTAAGCGTGTGGTCATGAGGACAAGACCCAAACAAGAAACTTGTACTCGCCAGCTGCTTCCAGGTTCAGCGCTTCGCTATGTCAGGCTTTGCAGATTAGAAAGACTCAATGCTCTGGTAGCACCAAGTCGCGAAGAGAGAAAGGACGCCGTATTTGTTCGACCTGTGGTCATGACCCGCGATCCTATGGGAACAGACGAGGAAAGAGCTAGCTTACACTAGACCTCCGTAGACATTTCGGGGGTCTGATCATTGAGAAATCGATGAAAATTTTGATTTCCATAGTGGGTATGTGACATCGTGGGTTAGGACCACAGGCCAAACAAACCAGGCACCTTTTTGTGTTTCATGACTCTGCAATACATGTGAGTCCAATATTAAAGGTAAAATGATGAGGGGGTTCCAAAATGAAACCCTGGCCATAGATCTAGGTGCATAGATTCTGGTCGTCTACATCTACCCGCTGCTTAATGACAAAGCACTAGTTCCCTTTTTTTAGTCCCTATTTTGATAGGACTACATACGTGCCTAAATGCAAGCACCTTTTACAAATTGCAACCTCGCGAGTCGTGAGTTGAAGACCCTCAAATTTTCTTCACCAATCACTGATACCCGAGATCACGAAATGGGTATAGATTCCTTCTGTCAGCATCCTCTACACGTGACCGCCGACTAGGCTAAATGCTAGCTCCTCTCGCTATTCGCTATTTCATGAGTTCAATGGTTGAACTCTCATTCCTTCCTTATGCGATCCTCTGAGACTTGAAAGTCAACAAAGGTTGACCTTCCTTTCGCACTGCTCGTAACTTGCCACTTCGCGAGTTGTAGAGTCGAATCTTGGCACCTTCCCTTCACGAACCCCCGAGAAGCGATATTTATTTTTCCCTCTCGCGTTCTCGCTACTCGCGACTTCGCAAGTCCAAGGGTTGAGCTCTCATGCTCTTATCCAGCAAATCCCCGAGACATGAGAAGTCAACGGAGTGTTGACTCCCTTCTCCAGCTGACGTGTGTCCACCCGTCAATCACATGGGCCCCACCTGGAAGTTTTTCCATGTGTTCTATCATGCTTGGATCTCGGCACTTCGCTATTCATGAAGTCGTAAATGACTCCTTTCAACCTCTGAACCCCCGAACTCTCGGTATACGATATCTCCATGGAGTTCTGATCCAATGGTCCTCCCATTCCTGGATCCAACGGTTGTCTCTGCTCCTCGCGACTTCGCCACTCGCGACTTCATGGGTTGAAGCACCCAACCCTAACCGCCTTACAAATATGCAAGATCCAATGGTTATCGGCTGTTCGCCACTTCTATCTCGAAGTGTCTCTACCATCTGATTCTTCTCTCTTTTGCACGCATCTGGATGTACATTTTCGACGACCCAGATCTATTTCGTTCTAGCTAATGTAACGACAGTTGTAGCTCTTCCTTGAGCATGCACTTCTCTTTCTTCTCCTTGGAATATTTCTTAAGTATCAAGGGTCTCGGCCTTTGCTTCTCCTCTGCGACCTTTGCAGCTATGGCTCCGTGCACAGAATGACACTATCCCTCCCGTGCTTCCCTACTCTGAAGCCATGAAATATTTCCTCGACCTCTGTGAATTCCTACAGGGTCTGTGCATCTGACCAAGTGCTATCTGTCCTAAGCTTCGTCAACTATGAGGGACTTGGGAGCTTTGCGCTCTTTCTCCTGGGTTTGACTCTTAAAAGAGTCTTCACCACATCTATTTCTCTCCTTCATCAAGTCTAGGACTTGAGTGGGTCTCAGTCTCTACTTTCTTTATAGAGAGCCTGTGCATAACTGCACTACCTCTCCTGAGTTATGCCTTTAATGCTACTCATGAAAACAAAGGAAAGGGGTTGAGGCATTTAACACCCCCTCTTCTCCTTCCAATCTAATGGTTGTGAATGACTGCAGATCTTCCGACAGGATCTTGTCCGTCAAATGATACTTATCCCTACACAACCTTCTTGGGATTTCAAGAGGATCGTTCCTCCTCGTGCAGGGTTACTAAGGCCTTGCGCCTTCACATCCTCTTTCCAGGTTCTTGATGGGCTTTTCAAGGAGGGTATCTCTATGGGGAGGTTTACCCAGGGTACTATTTGAGGTAGATAAGGGTATCTCTCTCTCGAGAACCAGACGTGAAGTCTGAATTAGATCAGTATTCATATAAATAGAGATTTATGAAAACATAATCCATACGTAGTCTTACCATTATAAACATGCAACTACCAGTACTGATCAAAACACCATACAAACATTCTTGCAATTAAATCATTCACAATTTCACAGCTTATGAGCATTGTTAGAACCCTATGTAATAGGGGATCAGTGCTCTGAATAATATTTATCTTTTCAGGCATATGTGTTCGTTCATGACGCATGGCGAAGGTGGCGGAAAGCGCCCGACACTGTTCAAGCATAAGACAAGTCCCTGCGCGCAAGCTTCAAAGTGAGTTTCGGTGTATTTTTTAGCAAAAAATGGTGGATTGGTTTGAAATGGTAAAAGTTTAATTCTGGTGGGCAAAGACAAAGTTGGTTTGTTCGCCAAAATTTGGTGAATTTGGCAAAAATTAAAAATGGCCCCTCAGTCTTTGCTTTTATGCAGAAGTTTTATGAATAAATTAACAAAAGTTTCACCAAAAAATTATATTGGCCTCAGGCCAACCTCCTAATACTCGACACCAAGGGATAAGCACCATTCAATACACCAACAACAAACATATAAAGCAGTGCCATCACAACGCCAACACCAAACCCCAAAGCCTGAGCCTCGGGCTCACTTCATTGACATAGCATGTAATTGTTGGTTTATTTAAATGCTCAAAGATGAGTTCACCACGCGAAAGTGGGATATAGCCCACGGGAAAAAAAAAATATTGAGCACAACGCGTCATTGGGATTTGGGAACGTCGGTGCATATAAACACCTGTGAATTCTTTCACCCGACAGATATGAGGTATTTTCCATTTAATAAAACAAAAGATGCATGATCTGGCCAGATGCCAATACAAGCACCCGAGATTTGTTATTAGGTGCCAAATACACCCAACATGAGTTGCATTAGCAGTATCATAGTAACGATGGGTGGAAATGAAACATCAACCAAGTGTTTGGATGTCAAATGCCAACAAAAGAGCAACAAGGAACCAGTACCAACTGCGCCCAGTTTGATATTCTTCAGGGGATTTTTTTATTGAATGTCTGAAAGATGGAGTTGAAAGCAGTGAGAAGTCAGTTGTTTCCATTGTTATGATGTGAGCCAATGATTCCAAGAAGATGATCTATCTAGCAATGCCCTCTGCAAATGGTTTAAGTTGTAAATATCGTTACAGGGTTTTAAGCAAAACCGGTGCACCCAAGAGTTGAAGACAACATCTATATAAAATGCTGAGGTTTATTTATTGTTACACAACGAGGGTGTCTGATCCATGCACCCTGATACACAGGTCAACGCCAAGCGTTTAGTCACAAGGGAGAAGCTTTTTATGATAATAGACAGTGCATAAGGAGAAAGTGATTTTCTACTTGAGACTAAGCTCTTAGATATTAGAAAACCTTAGTCTCAATGTCCACCTGATCATTACTGTTATGGTTGATTTGTTGGCATTTTTATCACATCCTTTATGGATACGAAATAAGGACTTTTTGTGTGTTTGGAGTAGCTTCTTTCCTTGGGGATTTGATGAGAATGAAATTATGCAGGCTTACTCTAAAATGAGATATGGAGGCTTAATCGAAGAATCTGGAGGTTTACAATGAAGCTGTCAAGGATTTGCTATCACCTGGCAGGCGTCTTGTTCTGAGAGAGGATAAACAGGGTATTGTGGCTGTAGGGCTTACACATTATCAGGCATATTCTGCTGAAGAGGTGATGGCCTTGCTTAACAAGAAATAAGGAACCCAGAGAAAATCAAGATAAATGGCAGGGACTGCCAAAACGCACATCATCTGGGAAAATGATACATTTATTTGACCATGGTTCTGATATTACTTTATAAATCTGTTTTATTGGTTGCCTTTTCTCCAGAGTAAGCGTTTACAAATGAAAATTTTCTGACAGATGACAGTTCTAAGGAACCAGATAGCTGTGTAAAGACCAATGAATCTTCAAATGAGCGGAATACGAATGGGAAAAAGTAGAGGACTGACGGTTTCCCTCTCTGGATGGACTTGGGGAACTTGTGAAGTGTGTGTGTAACCTATTTTTCTCTGCACAAATAACAGTCCTTTGAATGTCTCTTGACATTTTTGAAAATTTTGAATTAGAAAAAGATGAAGATATGGCAGCCAAAGAAAAACTTGGAAAGTGCATTCCAAGCATGGCACCAACCGTAGCCAATGAAAGGAGGCAACTTTCAGATATATCAAACACGGGCGTACTTCCTCCATTAATGAAAAACAAGGAGAATAACTATTTAAAACGATTGAACAAATGTGAGGAAAGTCATCTGCATGAGGAAATAGGTTCACTGAAGAAGCAGCTTGCTGAAATTGAGTATCCTTGATGCTTAAAAGATAGCTAATAGACCTGAGGATTTATAGTTCCTTCAAATGAGTTAATTGAGAATATGATTCTAGATAATGAATTGTCGATTGATAGAGAAAAGATGAAGCTGTTTCTGCATGATCACCATCAAATGTCTTCTATGTATACAGTTGTGTTAAAATGCAAAGTAAACGAGGGATTGAGCATTGTCACTCGCATGAGAAACTGTCAGTCAAACAACAGATTGGCCAGAGCAGATCAATCATCCAGGATTCGAGGCAACGGTTGAGAAAAATTGGGAGACACATGGCAGAGGTTAAACACCTTTCCTCCAGCTGGCAGCATACCCAAACCACCTCAAGGCATTCGACTGATGCCACATTTTTTCATTGTGATGCTGTAAGAATCCATTTTCCAGCGAACCATTAACTAACGCCAGATGTTCTAAAAATAGTTAACCAAATCGATTTTCCTGGGATTTTCACTCTTGTTTGTTACAGGAGACAGTTTACAGATGTCATATTGTATGTAACTGTTTTTCTATTTTGAGAAAACAGAGTTAAGGCCTGAATCTTTGAAGGCTGGGTGGGATTTTTATTATTTATACACTTGTAAAAGATAGAATGAGGGTTCGACTGGGGAAGAGTAGGATATGGTCGACCTGTGTGAGAGGTCTAGACCTGTAGCTTTATTTTTTCTTTGTTGGATGAGGGCTGTGTTTTAGCCAGAGAGTTTCTCTGTAATTTTTAATGATCTATCAGTGATGTGCCTGCTTCTTTTACAGGATTCTTGTGTGGTGATATTGGTGGAGTTTCTCTCTGTTAAATGTTTTCCTGTTATCTTTCATTTTTTTTTCAGTTCTTATTTTCAAAGGAATGTTATAGAGGCATAATTTATCAGCAGATACTCTGCCTCTCAGCTTGTGATAATCTTTATGTTATTCATCTAAAGAACCCAGCTTAGGAATTCTTAGCTGCTCCTTTGCTTGGCTTTTTCCTCCCCTTTTTCTTCCTTAAACCGATGCCATCATAACTTGATTCGATCCAATATTGTTGCTACCTTTCCCTATGAAAGGATTTTCTCCAAATCTGAGAACTAAATCACCTTGTTTAAAATGCAGACCCCATTTTCCCAATGGCCCTCCTTGCTGTCCCAAACTGACCATTTAAAAACGAAAACCAAAACCGTATACTTTTATAGCTAGCCTAAAATCCATCCCTTACAAACCAAGTTAAATTTGAAAGAGAGATCTCTCTCTGAGTCTTGGAGGGCTAGATCCAAGACTCGAAGCAGTTCGAGGTTACCTCTGTGATTGCCTCAGCAGCCTTAGGCAAATTACAGAGCGCTAACAAGAATAAATGTCAGAATATACATATTTCAAGATGCCAGAGACAAAACACTTATTAGAAAATCAGTAGAGGTGATGCAACTGCTGAGAGGGGTGCTCATTTCCACCCAACTGTAGGCTCAACGACTCCCAATGGATTTACCACTAGCCGCCCCCGAGATGAGACCACGATACTATGAGACTACGTCTCTATTTGCCAGTGATCGAGAATGAAGGTTACTCTCCTTCTTCTCCACTATCACTCACTCTGCATATTTTTCCAGAGTTCTTCCTCCCTCGCGTTTGCCCATGATCGCACACTCCTCCTGCCTTTTTCCTTTCCGGTGAGGTTATGTGTGGCACGATATCCCTCGCAGTGGTCAGGTGTTAGGACCCCACGGATGGGATGTTTTACCCCCATCCCTCATTACGCATGAGGATCCATCCACCAACCAACCTGCGAGTAATTAATTTCAGGCCAACGAGCCGCTCTTGGTTCTCTGGGCCAGTGAAGACCAAATACGGTATTGGTTTTCCGTGGAATTTAATGCCACCATTCTAGGTGCCTTCCACCACCTTTATCCATCCATTGTGGTCTCTTTTTCAGCATATTCCCCTCTCAACAGTCCTACAATATATATTCATAATATTATTCACATTCATCGACCTTTTTCACAAGGTCTATTTACATCACACATTCACATTTTTGATTTTTCCACAATACTTGGCCAGTATAGTTATTTTTACAGACTCGGGCAAACAGGGTATTACAATTCCCTCCCCCTTAAAGGAACATCATCCTCGATGTTCTATCTATCAACATGACCTGCATGTACAGATGTAAACAAAATTGGATATGCCTGTTTCATGGCATCCTCCATTTCCCATGTAGCCTCATCTGGGCCAAAATGTTTCCACTGCACCTTGACCTGTGCAATGGTTTGGTTCTGGAGCAGGGTTTCCTTTCTGTCCAGTATGCATTGGGGTTCTAGTAGAAATTCTCCCTCCAGTTCCACTTGAATCATAGACCAATCAATTATATGATTAGCATCATGTACATATTTCTTCAATAATGAAACATGGAAAACATTATGTGCTTTGACTGTGGGAGGAAGTGCTTGCCAATAGGCTACAGGTCCCACTCTATCTAGAACCTCAAAGGGTACACAATACTGAGGTGCCAACTTGGCACAAGCTCCCATTTTTAGGGAACTCTTCCTGGGCCTAACTCTGAGATATACATGGTCTCCTGTTTTGAACTCTCTTGGAGTTCTCTTTTGGTCGGCATAAATTTTCTGTCGGTTTTGAGTTACCTTCAGATTTTATTTTATCTGAGTCACTTGCTGTTCCATTTCTTTTAACATGTCAGGTCCAAAAGATATCCTGTTTATGGGATTACTCCAGCTGACTGGAGTATTACATGACCTACCATAGAGGACCTCGAAGGGACTCATCTTTAGGGATGCTTGGTAGCCTTTGTTGTAGGCAAATTCTACCAGTGGTAGGTAGTCTTCCCATTTCTTGGGTCGATGCATTACATGCATCCTTAACATGTCTTCTAAGATTTGATTCATTTTTTCTATCTGTCCATTGGTTTGAGGGTGGTAGGTGGTACTAAACAACAACTTGGTCTCTAAACCAACCATCAGTGATTTCCAAAAGTTGGAAGTAAATTTTGTGTCTCTGTCAGACACGTTCTCTTTCAGCATACCATGCAGTTTGAATATCTCTTTCACGAATACCTGGGCGATATCGATTTCCTTGTAGGTCGACTTGACGAGGATGAAGTGAGAAGACTTGCTCAATTTATCCACCACCACCATAACAACGTCATTCTGTTTGGTTGAGGTTGGTAATCCAGTGATGAAATCCATGGAGATGGTTTCCCATTTCCATTCTGGGATTGGTAAAGGTTGCAATAATCCTGCTGGGTGTCGATGTTCTGCTTTAACCTCTTGGCACTCTATGCATTTGGCTAGGTACTCAGATATGTCTTTCTTCAATCCAGGCCAATTAAATTGTTTTCTGGTGGCAGTGACCATTTTCTGGTATCCTGGATGACCTGAGTAGGGTCTTTTATGTAGTTCATTCATAATGAACTTCTTCAAGTCGTCACACGTTGGAATATAAAATCTATTTCTGTAAGTGAGCAGACCTCCTTCGGTCATCTGATAGCCTTCATATTTTACTCCGGCAGGTTCTTGCTGTAGGTACATGGTCACGGTCTGAGCGAAGGGATTTTTTTCTTGTGCATTTCTGATTCTTTCCTTGACATCTGTCTCGCAGGTGCTCACTGTTTCCAGGTGAATTGTTTTCATACTTCTGCTAAGGGCATCGACAACCCTATTTTCTTTTCCTTTAATGTGTTTGATTTCGAAATCAAATTCTCTAAGGAGGGCCACCATATAGCCTATCTGGCATTGAGATTTGGTTGATCAAACAGGTATCGCAATCCACAGTGATCTTTCATAAGTACAAATTTTCTTCCCAGGAGGTAATGCCTCCACATTTTCAAGGCATGCACCATGGCATCTAGTTCTAGATCATGGGTCACATAGTTGACTTCATGCTCGTTCAATTTTTGGGATTCATAGCAGATCACACTTCCTTTCTGCATAAGGACTCCTTCGAGCCCTTCCTTACATGCATCTGTGCACACGAGGAAGTCAGCTTCTGGGTCGACAATTTTCAGCACGGGTGGATGGGTCAGTAGATGTTTCAGGGTTTGAAATCTTTCTTCACGTTTCTGCGTCCACATAATTTTTTTCCCCTTCTTCTGGAGGGAAGTGATTGGACAACCAATCTTGGAGAATCCTTCTCTAAATATCATGTAATATCTTGCTAATCCCATAAAGGATCTGATATCCGAAACATCCCTTGGGGTAGGCCATTCCATGATAGACCTGATTTTGTCAGGGTCCACTGCTACCCCTTCCTCGGACAAAACATGACCCAAGTAATGTATTTTCTTCTGGAAGAAGTCACATTTTCTGAATTTAGCATAGAGTTGATGCTCTCTGAGTACTTGCAACAGAAGCCTAATATTTTCTTCATGCTCTTCTATATTCTTAGAGTAAATTAATATATCATCAATAAAAACTAGCACAAATTTATCTAGAAATTTACCGAGTACATTGTTCATCAAGCACATAAAAGTGGCAGGGGCATTGGTCAACCCAAATGGCACTACCACGAACTCATAGTGACCATACCTCATTTGGAAGGAATTTTTATGGATGTCTTCACCCTTGATTCGGACTTGATGGTATCCCGATCTCAAGTCGATCTTTGAGAAAGTAGACGTGCCTCCCAATTGATCGAACAGATCATCGATCCCGGGCAAGGGGTACTTGTTCTTTATGGTTACCTTATTGAGTTGTCTATAATCTATACACAGTCTAAGGGTGTCGTCCTTCTTTTTCACAAACAGGATTGGCGCTCCCCATGGAGACACGCTGGGTCGAATATAACCCTTATCCATCATTTCTTTTAATTGCAATTTGAGTTCAACTAACTTGGGTGTGCTCATCTGGTAGGGTGTCCTAGACACCGACACCGCTCCCGGTGCGAGTTCTATTGA
Organism: Picea engelmannii; assembly: GCA_009831015.1. Lineage (NCBI taxonomy): Eukaryota > Viridiplantae > Streptophyta > Pinopsida > Pinales > Pinaceae > Picea > Picea engelmannii. The sequence continues at coordinate 115,963 of ML803143.1, forward strand.
GAAGTCTATGTCTCTTCTCGGAGGTAGACCCGGTACCTCTTTCGGAAACACATCTCTATATTCTCTTAGGGTAGGATGATCTTCAAGGCTGGGTTTGTCACCTTCTATGGTTTCCGACACCTATATTGCATATAGGGGACATCCCTTTCGGAAATACTTTCTCATTTGTAGAGTTGATATTTGTCTCACCGAGACAGGTTTTCAGATCCCTTGAAGGGTCATCCTTTTTCCTTCTTTTCTCACACATTCTAAGGTTTTATGGTAACAATCCAATTTGGATTTATGGGTAGCTATCCAGTCCATACCAATCAATAGATCGTACGATCTGAGGGGTAATATTTTAAGGGTTTCTTGGGTGGGAAATTCACCCAACATCAATTGGCAGGCTGGTATGACCTCTTCTACCCTTCTTTTGGTGCCAGTGGCTAACTATACCAACCATGGCTTGGTTTTTTTTTGTGGTTGTAGTTTACACTTATCAACAACTTTAGGGGCTATATAACTCAAATTTGAACCAGGGTATATCAAAATAGACACTAGATGGTTGGAGATCATACCTTCTATCTCAACCACTGAATCTTGATAGTCAGCTTGGTTATTATCCAAGGCTGAATAAATATGCAACACACTCCTGGCCACATCATTTACTGTAGTAGCTTCCTGGATGTTATAAATCCTCCGACTATTTTGTTGTTGGTGTGGACAGTCTCTCAGGAGATGTTCTTCTCCACAACCCTAACATTTCAAAGGTTCTCTCTTTGGGTTATCAGTCTTTACTGGTACAGGTCCATAAGTTTTATTTCCACTCAAGGAGGGGAAATTCTGTTGATGCACACTCCGGGATGGGAAGCTCATTCTTGGGTTCTTCTTATAGTTCTTAAATCCCGAGGATTTAATTCCCCTTTTCTGAAATCTTGAACCATTCCTCTGTTTCCATCCTTCGCGAGGTTTTGCTCGATGTCCAAACTGTTCATGACAATAGGTTGCCTTTCGAATAGTGTCTTCTAGAGTCTTTGGCTCATCAAATTCAATTCTATTCTGATAGTCCTTAGGTAGTCCACTGATGAAGCATTTCGCCTTTGCCTTTTCCACCTTGATATAGGGTACATACCTCAACAAATCAAGGAATTTGTTGACATATTCTTCTATAGTAAGTTGTCCTAGTTTGAGTTCATAAAAATCTTTAGTCTTCTCGTCAAAATATTTTTCCGACAAATACTTCTTCCGTAAGTATTTCTCAAACTTTTTCCAGGATAGATCCTCTTCGCGAACCCCTTTAAGATCTTCCCACCAAATGGAAGCCTTTTCGTTCAGATTGAAGGTGGCTACTTGGGCCTTCAAATTTTCTGAAAAATCATGGACTCTGAAATATTTCTTTAGTCCAAGCAGCCAGGCCTCTGCTTCCTCTCCCTTCTTTATCTCACCATCAAAGGAGGGTGGTTTGGCCTTTCTGAATTCTTTGAATTTTCGACCTTTGGAAGGATTTTTCTTCTTCTGTTTCTTTCGGGAATAAGAACTGGTTCTACTACTAGAAGAGCCTTTAGAATTGCCAGCTTCCTTCTCAGAGGAATCACTTGGCACTGGTCCTTTACCTCTGGGGTGGACCTTTTTCGAGGTGCTCCTCTCAGTGTGGCCATTGATATGACCATGTTTCTGAGTTTCAGGTTCATGTTGCATTTGTCTTTGTAGATCGGATAAACTCTGCTGTAAAACTATGTTAATTTCTGTTTGCTTTTCTTGTTCTTTCATCATCCTTTCATTGTCGGCCTTACATCTTTGTAATTTGACCATGAGACTCCTCACAGTCTCAGCTAGATCTAGAGGGGTCCCTATTTCCCTTCTTTCATCAGACTCTTCATCTCTATTGTGGGAGCCCTCTCCCACCTCTTGATGAGTCACCATTCTATGCGTTTGTAAATTCCTCCAACTGATCGCCTGCTTGGGTGCAAAAGACAAACGCTGGTTGTTAATCAATAGTTAGATAAATTTTTATAACCCATGCAAAAATTCATAATTCTTTCACATGCATACATAGTCAGGTTCTTATTTTCAAACTTTGATCCTTTGAATATAAAAGGGTTTAAGATAGAGGGTTACTCCTCTTAGGAGTGTTCCGAACGAAACTTCTGTGCAACTCGTTCATGAGCCCAAGAAGGCCAAGTGTTGTAGCCATTCTCTGATACCAATTTGTAACACACCCACTATGGAATAATAAAATTTTCTCTTTTCCTCAACGGACAAAATCCATGAAGTCCTACGGGGGCCTAGCGTAGGCTAGTTCTTCCCTGTTCACCTCCCTGTGATCCTGGGTTAGGACCACAGGCCAAACAAAACAGACGCCTTTTTGTGTTTTGCGACTTAGCGATACACATGAGTACAATATTAAAGGTAGAATGACGAGGGGGTTTTGGAATGAAACCCTGGCCGTAGATTTAGGCGCACAGATTCTGGCCCTCCATATCTACCCGCCGATTAATGACAAAGCACTAGTTCCCTTTCTTTAGTCCCTATTTCGATAGGACCACATACGCACCTAAATGCAAGCACCTTTTACAACTCATGACATCATGAGTCGTGAGTCGAAGACCCACAAATTTTCTTCACCAATCGCCGATACCCGAGATCACGAAATGGGTATAGCTTCCTTCTGTAAGCGTCCTTTGCGCGTGACCGCCGGCTAGGCTAAACGCTAGGTCCTCTCGCTATTTTCCGCTTCGTGAGTTCAACAGTTGAACTCTCATTCCTTCCTTATGCGATCCTCCGAGACTTGAAAGTCAGCGAGGGTTGACCTTCATTTCGCATTGCTCGCAACTCGCCACTTCACGAGTTGTAGCGTCGAATCTTGGCACATTCCCTTCACGAACCCCCAAGAAGCGATATTTAATTTTCCCTCTCGCATTCTTGCTACTCACGACTTCGCAAGTCCAAGAGTTGAGCTCTCATGCTCTTATCCCGCGAATCCCTGAGATGCAAGAAGTCAATGGAGCATTGACTCCCTTCTCCAGGTGATGCGTGTCCACCCGTCAATCACGCGGGCCCCACTTGGAAGTTCTGCCATGTGTTCTCTCGTGCTCGGCTCTCGGCACTTCACTAATCATGAAGTCGTAAACGACTCCTTTCAACCTCTGAACCCCCGAACTCCCAGTATATGATATCTCCATGGAGTTCTGATCCAATGGTCCTCCCATTCCTGGATCCAACGGCTGTCTCCGCTCCTCGCGACTTCGCCACTCACAACTTCATGGGTTGAAGCACCCAACCCTAACCGCCTTGCAACTCTGCAAGATCCAACGATTATCGACTGTTCGCCACTTCTATCTTGAAGTGTCTCTATCGTCCGATTCTTCTCTCTTCTGTGCACGTCTGGACGTACATTTTTGACAACCTAGATCTATTTCTCTCTAGCTAATCTAACGATAGTTGTAGCTCTTCCTTGAGCATGCACTTCTCTTTCTTCTCCTTGGAAGATTTCATAAGTATCAAAGGTATCGGCCTTTGCTTCTCCTCTGCGACCTTCACATCTATGGATCCATTCACATAACGACACTATCCCTCCCAGGCTTCCCTACTCTAAAGCCATGAAAGATTTCCTCAACCTCTGTGAATTCCTACAGGGTCTGTGCATCTGACCAAGTGCTATCTATCCTGAGCTTCATCAACTATGAGGGACTTGGGAGATTTGCGCTCTTTCTCTTGGGTTTGACTCTTAAAAGAGTCTTCAACACATCTATTGCTCTCCTTCGTTAAGTCTAGGACTTGAGTGGGTATTGGTCTCTACTTGCTTTACAGGGAGCCTGTGCATAACTGCACTACCTCTCCTGAGCTATGCCTTTAATGCTACTCGTGAAAACAAAGGAAAGGGGTTGAGGCATTTAACGCCCCCTCTTCTCCTTCCAATCTAATGGCCATGAATGACCACATATCTTTCGATAGGATCTCACCCATCAAATAATGCTTATCCCTACACAACCATCTCGGGATTTCAAGAGGATCGTTCCTCCTCATGCAGGGTTATTAAGGCCTTGCACCTTCACATCCTCTTTCCAGGTTCTTGATGGGATTTTCAAGGAGGGTATATCTATGGGGAGGTTTACCCAGGGTACTATCTGAGGTAGATAAGGGTATCTCTCTCTCGAGAACCAGATGTGAAGTTTGAATTAGATCGGTATGCATATAAATAGCGATTTATGAAAACATAAGCCATATGTAGTCTTACCATTATAAACATGCAACTACCAGTACTGATCAAAAAACCATACATACATTCTTGCACTGAAATCATTCACAATTTCACAACTTATGAGCATAAATGTCAGAATATACATATTTCAAGATGCCAGAGACAAAACACTTATCAGAAAAACACCAGAGGTGATGCAACTGCTGAGAGGGGTGCTCGTTTCCACCCAACCGTATGCTCAGTGACTCCCAATGGATTTACCACTATCCACCCCCAAGATGAGACCACGATACTGCAAGACTATGTCTCTGTCTGCCAGTGACCGAGAACAAAGGTTACTCTCCTTCTTCTCCACTATCACTCACTTTGCATATTTTTCCATAGTTCTTCCTCCCTCACGTATGCCCATGATCGCACACTCCTCCTACCTTTTTCCTTTCTGGCAAGGTTTCTTGTGCCACAATCTCCCTTGCGGTGGTCAGGTGTCAGGACCCCATGGATGGGAAGTTTTACCCCCATCCCTCATTACGCATGAGGAACCATCCACCTACCAACCTGGGAGTAATTAATTTCAGGCCAGCGAGCCGCTCTTGGTTCTCCGGGCTAGTGAAGACCAAATACGGTATTGGTTTTTGGTGGAAGTTAACGCCACCATTCCAAGTGCCTTCCACCACCTTTATCCAGCCATCGTGGTCTCTTTTTTAGCATATTCCCCTCTCAACATTCCTGCAATATATATTCATAATATTATTCACATTCATCGACCTTTTTTCACAAGGTCTATTTACATCACACATTCATATTTTTGAGTTTGCCACAATACTTGGCCAGTATAGTTATTTTTACAGACTGGGGGAAACAGGGTGTTACAACAGTTAAGAGAATTTCAGTGTTAAAGCAGTTGAAGGTGGTGGTGTCTTGTTTGGATCACAATGGTGTTTTATTGTGTTACTTTACAGTTGATTATTGTTGTCACTGAGCAGTAACCATGTTCTTTCCCTCTCATTATATCATGTTTCACACAATACAAGCCCCTCGCATATCCCAAAACCCCTTTTCACCCCGTGCTAATTGATAAATAGTTTGTGTGGATTGGATTTCATGAGTCTGATATACTGTTGAGCCAAAATCCATTTCATATTTTAAAAGAGTTATCATGTATGGTTAATTAAAATATCATTGGCTAATAAATCATGCATGTAGGGATGCACCATTCAAATAAAAGGCTAAAAACAGACGCCTATTACACCTCTGTCAAAGAGAAGGACTAAAAGATGATATCATCCACAAAGGAAAATATGGATTTTGAGTTTTATTTTATCTATTATTGGTAACAATTAACTTCATAAATGATTGGGCAATATGTTCTATTGTGGAATTATGAGTAATGTTTTTTTTTGAAAATAATTCAAAATATCATGAGCTAAATGAACGAATGTGAATATATGGATGGGAGTCACAAGGAGGTGTGATTTGCTTAACTAATAGTTATGTTATGATTATCATAAGCTAATGGGAGTCACAAGGGGTCCCACCTACTAGTTATTATTTATTTATGACCCTGATTATAATTATGACTTTTCCTCCTAACTAAAGTTGGTTGAGTCTTTTAATTAACTTAACTAATGAGTTGGTTCAACTACTTCAACCAATTCTAATGTGTTTAAAAGGAAAATAAAGGGGAGGAACAAGAGGACGATAGAAGCAAAAGCATGCTAAGGTTTTCTCTTTGAGTTTATGTTGAGATAGTTCAGTTTTCATTCATTCATATATTCATCACAAGCCTAATTCTCTTTTATGATAGTAGGGTCTTATTATAGACAACAATATTCAGGGCTGAATCAAATCATTCAGACACTTGTTTTTCAGAGGTGTTGATATATCTTTGATAGTCTGTGTAGAATTTTTTGTTTGTGATGTAGTTTTCATGACTGATAAAGACTATTGTGCAGAGTCGAGTGGGAAACAATCTGTGGCAAGCTGATCCAGCTTTTAGAGTTAAGTTTTGGTTTTCTGTTAGAGGTCCTTTTGTATGTTCCAACATGGATGTCTAAGTTTGAATTTGGTCCAATATTTATGTATGATATTTTGTAAAGAAAATGACTCTTCAGTGAATTGGAATGAAATAAAGGCTTTTTTTTATGTCTCATCTGTCTTGATTACCATATTGGTGTCTTTACTTCTATTCTTACATTTATTTCAGCAACTGTTATATTCAAAAGATTACATAAAAAGTGAATTTCCAGTAATCTTTTTGTTGATAAAAGACTAGCCTAAGCACTCGTAATTAATACTTGTGAGTTAGGATGTTATTTTTGTTGGCTATAAACATAGGGTGATATTCCTATCTACTTTCTTTAGCCAAGTAAAGTCTGAAAATGCTTGAGTAAGATCATTTCATATCTTTTCTTCAACATTTATTTGGCAACCATATTGGGGAGATCCTTGATATCTCTCCGGTTAATTTTTATATTTGATTTTTCATCGATACATCTTTCTTTTTTGAAATTGATTCTTTGACTGTTTTGCTATTAATGACTATTCTTGTTGCGAGGCAGCCCAATCTTGAGCCCGATCTTCAAGACTAGACCAAAATTGCTTTGAGCCTATTTAACACCATTCTAGATACTGCCAATACTCGTGTTGAACTTAACTATTCTTGGGCAGCAATAGAACGAGATATTAGTGCTCAAGAACAATTGAAGGCTAGACGTAGACAACCTAGAAATCAACGGTAACCCTTTGTTTCTTCACGTTTTGGCCTTTCTTTCATGTCTGTAGACTCTTGTGCTTGTAGACGAAGAAGAGGCTTGTCACCTGAAATCAATCCTATTGTTGAAATAGGAAGAAGAAACGTTGTGTTATCTGTCCAACAAATTTCTCTAAGGAGGACTTCATCTGATTCGTCCAACTTGTCTTTCATTCCCTCGTCTATCATCCACAAGATGGCATCTAGTGGTGGGCTTGGTTGCATGGTAAGTGCTCCATCTTCCCAATCCTCATCATCATTAGTGATTGGTAGCTTATATAGCCACCATATCCTTGTCCAATCACCCATAAATCCCATCAAAGTCATAAAAAAGTATGGACTTTTTCAGTTCGAAGAAGACGCCACAACCACACCATGGCATGTGTCCTCTCCTCTTAACCTAGCACATACTACTCCTCCACTTCCAAAGTTTAAAGAGCACCTGCCAAAGTTTTTGGGGAATAACACTATCAGTACCAATGAACACATAGTGGAATTTTCTAATGCTTGTCATAACATAGTGGCCAACAACAATGACACCTGCATGCGCTTGTTCGTCAATTCCTTGGAAGGAAAGGCTGCGGTCGACTTCTTTGACCTTCCTCCTAAGATCCTATCTACTTGGGAGGAGTTAATCTATTGGTTACGAATCCACTTATGGGCAATCCAAAAGACTTGCTGAGAAGTTAAGGGAATACAATAACATCACTTATAAGGATGGTGAGACCATCAAGTATTTCAACTTGCATTTCACCAAGTTGTACAATAAAATCCCCAAAATTATTCACCCTCAGAACCAAGCCGCTTTTATGCATTACTACAATGCATTTCCTTCTCCCTACCATCATAGGCTTGAGGAAAAATCCATTGATAATCACAGTTCCACTCTTCATACTTGCTCAGAGTATGAAGAATAACTTGAAAGAACTGGTCTTCCCCAGGGAGAATCAGCTAGACAGACATATATGTCCACCCTCTTATAGCTAGTACAAGATATGAACAATCGTATGGTAGCATTTGAGTGGAAATGCACTATCTCCCCTCTCACCCATGGAGCTTCATGCTCTTCTGCACCCCCCTTTAGAAATTTGGTTGAAAACAATTTTCATCCTAAATTTATCTTGTCTCGGAGTTGGTGTAACTTTTGCGAGGAACACCACGAAGAAACTACATGTGAGGTAAATAAAAGTGCCAGAGATAAGATCTTTGGTAAGAGACTAGAAGATACTATCGTTGTCCTAGAATTTGCGGAGCCAGAGGATGTCATGGTTATTAATACTAGGAACAAAGCCTATACTCCCAAGAGTAAATTTGACTCTCCTCATTGTTCTTCAAGCCCTAGCTTATCCTCAACCGCTGCTATGCTCCAAGTTCCTAAGGCTCCCGAGAGTCAAAGAATAATTCCCCCTCTTCCCTCTTCCAAATACAATATCATAAATCAATTGGCCAGCATCAAAGCAGATGAAACCCTCCTAGACATGGTTGTCGTCCCTAAACAACAAATGCATCTGAAACAATTCATGGAAGGAAAATCTTATGTTGTAGCCAATATTTCTGAACAGGTAAGCAAAGAGGATTCTTTTGTAAATAAAATCGGTGTACATAACTTTATATACATTATAAAAAATCCCCCTTTTTATATTTATGTAAAAATCATGGATAAAATTGCCCATTGTTGCCTCATTGATGGTGGTTCGGGCCCAAGTGTGATGTTGAATATTATTATGGAAGAGCTAGGATTGTCTTGTACAGGTGAAAATACTAGAAGCATGCTCTCTTATAATAGTATACAACAAGACACCATAGGTGATATTAAATATGTGACCTTAGTTTTGTGAGCTCATCCTGAAATAAGGACAACCCTCAATATTCATGTAATTGATATGTCAGTAAGCAATTACTCAATCATTTTAGGAAGAGATTGGCAAGCCTCAATGGGTGGATACCTCTCACTCGACGGAACACATCTATCTGTTCCTCGGAATGAAAAAAAAAACATTATAGTCCTTAGAGAAGGAAGGATATCACGAGTGTCCCACGACCTAACGTAAACTATGTCAAAGAGGACTTAGGAGTGTATTCCATCTTTACCGAGGAAGATAACATTTCCATGGAACAAATCGATTTAGATGATGGCATGTGGAACATTCAATTTTATGGTTCATGTTCAAATGAAGGTAACATAGCTGGCATTATCGTGATTTATCCTATAGGAAAAATCCATAACTTTTCTTATCGGTTGGAGTTCACTTGCACTAACAATGTCAATGAATTCGAAGCCTTGTTATTAGGCATTGAAAACGCTTATAATCTTGGTTGTGTTCACCTTTCAGTTTTTGGGGATTCCGAGCTTGTTGTGAATCTTATGCGTAAAATTTACTCTCATAGAAACAAGTTGATGAAACGATACACCCAAACCGTTTGGGCACTTATCTTGAACCTTTTATCTTTCAACATCACCCATGTTAAAAGGGAGTTAAACTCAATGGCCGATCGATTAAATTTTTTTGTAGCCTCCCCTAATTGACAACTTCTGCCACATAGACCTGATTGTACCTTTCAATCCCTACATCATATGCATATTCTCGATAATATAGAATCTTGGCTGGTCTTCCCTAACGATGAGATCATTTGTGCTTTTATTCAAAATGAACCTTTTAAACCTAAGGAAATTATATCCATAGAAGATAACAATATTCCTAAAGTCTTGACTCCTCGAGAGAGTTCATTTTCTTTGAGTGATGTAGGCAAAAAGGAGAAACAAAAGGAAGAAGAGTTGAAAAGGAAGGTGGTTGAAACCATCTCCTTGAACATTGGGACACCTGAGACTCCAAAGAACCTCAAAATAGGTGCCAAATGTTCAGATGAAGAGAAGGAAAAGTTTTCCAAGTTGCTTGGTGAATTTCAAGATGTTTTTGCTTGGTCTTATGAGGATCTTCATGGTTTTGATCCTGGCCTTATACATCATGCCATCCCCATTCAGGAAGGTGTAAAACGGATTAGGAAAAAACAAAGACCTATCAACCTTGCGCTAGAAGCAACTATTCAAAAGGAGTTGGAAATTTTTTTGAAGGCTGGAATCATATTTCTGGTCAAATATTTCGAATGGTTTTCAAATCTAGTCCCTATTCAGAAAACCACTGGTCATATCAGATTGTGCATCGATTTTTTTGCACTAAACCGAGCTAGCATAAAAGACCACTTCCCTCTCCATAAAATGGAAATGATTTTGTAGCAAGTTGCAGGGTCACAAATGATGTCCTTACTTGACGGTTTTTTAGGTTACAATCAAATCAAGGTAAAAGGGGTAGACAAATATAAAACCACCTTTATTACTCATTGGGGTACCTTTTCTTATGAACGTATGCCTTTTGGTTTATCTAATGCAGGTGCCACCTTTCAAAGAGCTATGCAATTAGATTTTGACGATTTGATCGGTAAGATGATTCAAATCTATCTTGATGACTTAACGGTATACTCTAAAATCCGATTAGATCATTTTGGTCATTTGAGAAAAGTTCTCATGTGATGTAGGAAATTTGACATTTCTCTAAAACCTTCCAAGTCCATTTTTGGTGTTACTGAGGGAAAACTCCTGGGACACATCATCTCTAATTCATGCTTAATCATTGATCCTAAAAGGATTGCTGATATCCTTAACCTTCCTGCTCCTACTTCCAAAAAAGAAGTTCAAGATTTTATGGGGGTTATTAACTTTGTCCATAGATTTGTGCCATATTTTTCTGTGATGGTCAAACCAATTCATAATCTTCTTAAGAAAGATCATCCTTTTTCTTGGGTGGACGATGTCGAAAAGGATTTTGATGTGATTAAGAAAGAAATCAGTTCCATACCAGTTTTGGCAAAGTCGGACTTTGAGAAGTAATTCATGATATATACTAATGCTACTGAGGAGGCAGTTTCTACTATCCTCATGTAAAATTATGACCAAGGAAATGAAAAAACGATGGCTTACATGAGTCAAAGTTTGTCTGATGATGAATTTAAATATTCTTTTATTGAGAAACATGGTTTCACTCTTGTTAAGGCCATTGAAAATTTTCACCACTACATCTTAGGTAATCATACGTTGGTAAAGGTCCCTTTACCTATTGTTAAGTTTTTTCTCTCACAGACTTATCTTTTAGGAAAAATTGCAAATTGGCTTGCCAAGATCCAGGAGCATGATTTGAATATCGTGACTTCTACCACTATCAAGGGACGTGACCTAGACTTGGCTCAACATGCTGAGAATGGTGAAGAAATTGGTGAAGAAGATAATTCCTTTTCAACCCTCTTTTACATTGACGATTAGATCCTCCATGTGTCTGAACATCCTTGGTACAAGAATTTGGTTTATTATTTACAAAACCAAAGATGTCTAGACAACTTAGACACTCATCAAAGGACAATAATCCATATTGAATATGCAATATATGCCATTATAGGAGGATTTTTATTTAGAATATTTGCGGATGGTGTGTTGCTTCACTGTGTAAACAATGAAGATGCACATAATTTGTTGCAAGAAGTTCACAATTCTTCAAGCTCTGTCATTCATGTAGGATGTCATTTTTTTGTAAAATCCACTGCTTTCAAGATTATTAGAAAAGGATATTATTGGCCTTTGATCTTTCACAAATCTTATGTTTTTCTAGGTCTTGTGACAAATGCCAAAAAATTGTTAGGAAAGAACGCCTTTCATCCCTACCATTACAACCTGTCCTGCCAGATTTTCCCTTTTCAAAGTGGGGATTGGATTTTACTGGTCCTATTAATCCTCCTTCTTCAGCTAGGAAATTTTTCATTATGACAACCATAAACTATTTTACAAAATGGGCTGAAGTTGTCCCACTTAAGAATTCCACAGACAATCAGGTAATTTCTCTCCTTGAAAATAATATTTTTTCCAGATTTGGTCTTCCATTAAGAATTATTACAGACAATGGTCCCGCTTTCATTTATGCTAAGGTGATTTAGTTTTTAGCCAAGTTGGGGGTTAAACATTTCACCTCCTCATATTACTATCCCCAAGGAAACGAGCAAGATGAGTCTACCAACAAAAATATGGTAAGAATCGTCAAAAGGCTCATCGAAGATAAGCCTCATCAGTGGCACACTCTCCTCACTTATTCCCTCTGGGTAGATCGAACTACCACCAAATTAAGCAATGGTTGTACACCTTTTCAGCTGGTTTATGGTCAAGAGGCCCTTTTGCCAACTGATCTAGAAATTTCTTCCTTAAGTTTGATGCTACAAATCGAAGAATTAAGTTCTTCAGATATTTCACAAAGGGTAAATGCACTACTAGCTTTGGAAGAACAAAGGTTGTTTGCTTTGGATAATATTAAAAGGAGACAACAAACCGTTAAGAAATATTTCAATAAGAGTGTCAAAACTATCAAGTTTAAGGTCAATGAAAAAGTTCTGCTATGGGATTCTTCTCACGCTGATAGGGGAAGACATTCAAAATTTCAGAAATTATGGCTGGGTCCTTTCAAAATCACTTTTGTCTTATGTACAAATTCTTACATTCTAAAATATTTGTAGGAGCGATTGTTTTCCTACAACACTAACGGTTCTCACTTAAAGAATTACACGGAACCAACTTAAAAAGCTTTAACGCTATCTGGATTTCCTGTATTTTAGTAGTCTAGCTCTGTTTTTAGGTTTTCATTCTTTTCTCTGCTTACAGTAGTTGTTTTCTGTTTTAAGCATTTCCTATTGCTTTTACTTTTCTGTCACTTTATTTCTACTATTTTAATATTTTTGCAATTTTATTTTATTGGACTTTGTATTTGGTCATCTTTTAGTTTCAGTAGAGAATAAGATGTTGGATCATATTTTCCACAATGACACTCCTACAAAGCATTGTTAGTCAATAACAATCAAGCTTACGCAACTATTATGATGTCTTCTCTGAAGGACCCTTGAAATTGTTATATATTTCCACTGCTGTCTTATAAAGAATTGGTTATCATCCGCTTCCTCTCTCCATTTCTTCATCCATTGAGATTTTAAGAGAAAATATAGAAATTTTCCTCCTTAAAAGTTAAAAAGCAGATTTTGGTCGATGGATTATGCATACAGTGGTAAAACCCCTCATACTTAACATTTTTCATCAGTTATTCCCAAATTCCTGGTCATCTTTCCATTAAATCCGCTCACTTCCCCCTATTTCATAATATTCCTGGTTATATTTTCTTGACCTACTGCTCTTGGTCTGTGAAACCATGAGTTCTGAGTTCTAAATATGTTGAAAACAAATTTTCCTGTGGAGTCGCCAATTTGTTGATGATTAAATTCTCAATGAAGATTGACTCGCAAAGTGTTGCTAAAGCCTATTATTATAAAATATAAATAATACTAGTAGGTGGGACCCCCTCATAGATTGGAGATCAAGTCTGGTGTTTATTCGATGTTATGTTACTATTTGACACTACTTTCATGGTTGACGATATCTTGTTTTAATAGATAATGGATCATGCATATTATACATGGCTCCCTTACTGTTCCAAGCTCAAGTTTATACCGAAGTTTTTCATGGTTATCAATGCTGATTGTTCTTGGATCTATTACTTGTGATACCTGCAATAGACACATGTTAGTAACAACAAATTAAAAGAAAATAAAAGAAGAAACTGTCCTATGCTAACATGCTATACTATATGCATTGAAAAGATCGTGGCAAATCCTAGCCAACATAGGATAGACATGCGAGTTATCGAGGTTGTATATAGCATAGTTGGCATGCATTTCTGTATAGTGGAGATGGTAATATGTGATACGAGTGGCACTCTTGGAAATTAAAGGTTGTTGGTTCAAAGTGGATGATGTGTTTTATTAGTAGCTGGCGCATACTAAGAATTGAATGAACTTGACGTAGGTAAGTAATTGTTATAACCCTAAATTGCACCACATATGCTTACCTGACATCAGGCCAACTCATTTCCCTTCTTTGCCAAAACTCTGTTGAAAAAATATTTGAAAATCCTCTTGTGTAAAGGCCCACATGCCCTAACCCATTACTACATGTGTGTACATGTTGGCTAACTCACAACAGCTCGCGTGTACCTACAAAAGCACGAAAAAAGGAAAGTTGCCGACGGAACAAAAAGCTATGGGTGAGTTAACTGAATCTCTCGGCCATGCATGGCCGAGGGTTCATCCAAAAACCTAGCTCCTTCTAGCCTATAAAAGAATGGGTAGGGGTACCATTTGGAAGAGGAAAAAAATATAGCAAAGAAACTCTGCCCATTTACGTATTCCATTGTCCCAACCCTTTAGCCTTTCCTCATGCCAAAGGAGATTTAAAGCAAAGTAGTTGAAGGAAAAAATAAGAGGAGCCCAGGATTAGGTTCAAGGAGTGGTGGCCAGTCTCAACTTTTGTAAGTTGACTCACTTTAAGTAATAAAGAGAATGCTTTTCCCGTCCCAATTCATGAACTTTCTATGATTTGAGTAGTTTATGTTTGATTTCTAGCCCTTGAGTATAGAAATAACATGCATGCATAGTTGTTGTTTGTCTTGAGTGTAGGTCATCTTTGGAAGGAGCATCGCAAAAAAGTAATCAAGCACAACGAAGGATCGACATCTAATGCCAGTAATAAGGTAAGTGATCCTTTCCATGCATTTACTGAGAAACGGGGATTTAAATCTAGGGATGTAGGTAGAAGGTAGTTTCTATTTGGTCAAATCTGCATGCAAAGTCTGAACTCTATTTTTCTAGTCCGTAGGGTGTTTTTCCCAACAAAAGTGATGTGCATTTACTACACATCGCCTTTACTCCTACCGGTGGATGCCACCCTAGTCAGGTTATTGTTCAAACATTGTTGCTGTGGTTATGCTCCGATTTCTCAGTAGGGAGGAATTGCTCGGCCAATTCACGTTTAATATGTTCGATTACAGGTATGTTCTCTTTTTTGGGACCTTCATGAGTCTTCTCTGGTTATGAAATGGATGTTGGCTCAGGTGTATTGGTTTGTGCCTTCCTTAAGTTTTGCGACTGTGTGAAATGGTGATTTTGAATGAAACGTTGATGATTCTCTTTGAAATGATTTTGAAGTCATAGCATTACTGGTTATCCTAGGCGTTAGCAGTCATAAGAGTTCTTTGTTATCCTTGCTAGTTTAACTAGAGTATTCTTGTTGGTCTTGATGGGATATCTTCATGCTTTCGTATTGCTGAATCTAGTCTGTGGGATTTTATGGGGTTTAATTATTGAAGCATTTGGGTCACCACACATTGTACATTTGGTTATTGGGTTGTTTTTTGCCGCCAAGGGTTGCATAGTGAGTTATGTTGTTCCTTCTCAGCCCTATCTTTACCTCAACATTGTGTTCGTTTGGCTAATAAGTCACGAGGGTTATACCCCGCGTGTGTCAGATATCCTTACCAGATTGAGTTAGAGCCTCTTCCTTCTGTCATGGCTTCTCCTGTCACAGGTTTTCATCACCTTGTCCATGGGGTAAGTTTTGGTTTTCTTAATGTATGTGCCATTAGTCTCGGAGGTTTTACTATTGAAAGGAGTCGACTCTAGTGTTGGCTCGAAATAAAACCCTTAACTCCTCCAGTTTGAGGGTTTTAAAGAGAAGACTGTTGGTGTTATAACCCTAATTTGCATTAGACATGCTTACCTGTCATCAGGCCCTCTCAGATTCCTTCTTTGCCAAAACACTGTTGAACAACTCTTATTAAAAACCCCTTTTATAAAGGCCCACACGCCCTGCTCCATTACTACACATGTGTACATGCTAGCTGACCCAAGACAACTCACGTGTACCTACAAAAGCACGAAAAAAGGAAAGTTGTTGATGAAACACACAGCTTTGGGTATGTTAACTAAACCTTTCAGCCATGCATGGCCGGTCACTCAAACAAATACCTAGCTTCTTCTAGCCTATAAAAGAAGGGTTAGGTGTCCCATTTGAAAGGAGGAGAATCATAGTAAAGAAGCTATACCCGATTGAGCATTCCCTTTGTCCCAACCTTTAGACATCCTTGTGCAAAGAGAAGTATAGAGCAAAGCAGTTGGAAGACAGTGGAAGAAGAGCCCAGGACCAGGATCAAGGAGCATTTACTGACTTTATCATTGTAAGGTATCATTGTGAAGTTAATAAAAGAATTGCTTTTCCCGTCTTGCCATATGAGATTGTCATTATTGAAATATTGATTGTATAATTGATTAAATCTCTAACCCGTTAGTTCATAGATCAAATGCATGTGGAGTTCTTTGTTTTTCTTTAGTGAATGCAGGTCATCATTGGGACGAGAGTTGCAGTCAAAGAACGACCAAGCACGAAAAGGGATCAACATCAAACACGAAAAATAAGGTACGTCAACTTGATCTCTTGAGCCTTGTATTTACATATGAGTAATGGGGGTCTAGGCATGGGATGATGGTAAAAAGAAAGAATCTTTAGGTCATTTCTGCATGCATGATAAACCCCTTAGTGCTAGTCCGTAGGAGGGATTTCGCACCCACAACAGAATTGGCGACCATACTGGGGATCTCTAGGGTTTCTGGGAATGTTTTTTCTTGGGTATTTTTAAGAACTGGTTTCATTTCTTGTTTTTAAAGTTTTTGCAAAAGTCTAAGCTAACAGAGATTCTGGTATTCCATACCGGTTATCTTTGTTTCTTTGCTTGACTGCATTTTTTTAATTTTTTTTTCATAGACCCATAGAGGTACATGTGGCATGTATAAGGTCTGCATGCGTGTACCCGCGCCCTAACTTCTCACAGCCTACGTGTACACGCTAGCTGAGGAAGTGTCAGTTGTGTGTATGATTCCAGAAAATTTCTTTTAGAGAGGCAGTCATCCTCTCCCCTGTTAGAAATAGTCCTTCTCAGGGGTTTTCTGGAACTCTTTCTAGTCTTTGTTGTTTGCAGTCTATAGCTTAGGGTTCACCTCAGATTGGTTTGTTCTATGAAGTTTTCCTTGAATTGTTTTCTTTTTTATATTAAAGTAAATGTTTGAGTCTTCAAGAGATCATGGTTCTCAGTACCAATAGTCTCTGCCTGGGCTGGATTTCTTGGCCTTTCATTTGTCTTAGA
>ML803144.1:0-41114 GCA_009831015.1 Picea engelmannii
AATAAGTCTTTGGGTTATCTCCATAAAAGATAAAAACTATCTCTAAAATCCATATACTTTGGACATGCCTCTAAGTCTTACAAACACCGGATTGATAATAAATGCACTCTAATTTACTTAGGTAGATCTAGAGCTCAACACACATTTCTGAATTGCAAATGATGAAAAATGAGTGCATGAGGTACTCAAAGGTACGATGAAAAATTTTAGGTGACTTTGCAGCACATACATCTGACTGTTGACTTGACATCTAAAATACTTTAAAGTGACCCTAAGAAAACACGTGTACAACTTGGAGGCACAACATGTCATGGTGATGATTTTAAGATCAAAAGTGTGACTCATAAGGACCATTAACCTTGTCATGATGACTAATCTTATGACATAAATACTCTAAACCAAGGATAAAAATAACTTTGCTTATTCAAATCAAAAATTTGAGTTATGCCAACAAAAGACCCACAACCCTAAGACTCATAAAACCCTATGAATAAAAATAAAATAAAAACAAAGTGTTTTTTACCCCCTACAATTTAATGTGCTAACAAAAGTATCCATCATGCTTCTACAATTACAAGCTATTTGTCCATAGTTGTGACATTTGTAACATTCAATATTGTGTGGAGCCACATAAGAATTTATTGCTTGAATGTTTCTTCCATAAGCTCTGCAATCTACAACTTTATGTCCAAAGTTAGTACAAGTAAAACAATGACCATAAAAGAAACTTTCATACCTGGAAGTGAATGATATTCTATGTGATGTAGTCCTTTTGCACTCATTCCTTGGATAATCACAATCTTCTCTTCTATTTCTTTCATCATAATGATTGAAGCTTCTTTGATTATTGAAAGTGGAGGGTGTTATTTGATATTCGTTTCTTCTGTAATCTTCTTCTTGAGTTTTCTTCATCTATGTAATGTTGTCCTTTAAGGGCTTGCATTCTTCCTTCTTGATAGAGTCTTTGATGAATTCTGCATAAATCTTAGCATTCTCTTCATTCTTTCTTTCTAGTAACCTGTAACTTTTCCCTTCAACTTTCTTTTCTAATGATGTGGAGCTTTCTCTCTCTTCAGTGTTCTTACTGAGCTTGACAATTTTAACTCTTAATGTGAAAATTTCTTCTTCAAGCTTTTCATAATATTCTTCTTTCTTCATCATCTAGATATTCATGGCTTCTTCCTTTATCTTTTCTTCTTCAAGTTGGGTCTTCAAAGAGATCATTTCTTCTTCAAGTCTTCTTTCTTGTTGACCAATTTCTGCTTCAAGCTTGTTTAAATCCTCAGATCTTTCCTTAAGATGATTTGTCAAGATTTATTTTCTCTTCTCTGCTTCCTTTCTTTGTGATACTATTTCAGCTTCCAAATATTGTTTCTCTTTCAAATGATCCTTGAAAGTTTCTTCAATCATTTTGGCTTCATCTAGTTGAGATTTTAGATTCACGGAAACCTGCATGATTTCTCTAGTACCTTCCTTTAGCGTGCTCAATTCTTCCTTGAGGAACTTGTTTTCCCTCCTTTATTTTCTTAGCTCACTCAAAGTATTGATCAGTTCAACCTCAAAATCCACTACGCCTTCTTCACAATATTCTTCTTTTGAATATGTAAGACATGATGAGCATCATTTTGCTTGTTCTGCTTCAACATCTTCTTTATTTAGATTGGCATGCTCTGGCTTTGCATTAGAATGGGATTACTTAAAGTATAGATTATGTATCTTATCCCAAATTTATTTGGATGATGAAAATTTTCTCACTTTGTCTTTTACCTGATCATATAATCCTTCCAAGATGAAATCCATTTCTATTTTGTTGTTTCTATTCAATTCCTTCTTGGATGCAGTTTTTGGAGGTTTCTTTGTAGTGGTGTACCCTATCACAAATAATTGTCAAACATCATATCCCCGTTCCTGTAAAAATACTTTCATCTTGCAGTTTCACATTTCATATCTCTGACCATTTTGACCATCAAACAGTGGTATTCCATTCCTATACAAACTATTTCTCTCCATGATCTACCTTTAGACTGTTTCTTGAAGGACCGGCTCTGAAACCAATTGTTGGAATATTGAGAGGGGGTGTGAATCAGTATGAGCAATTTTTACAACTTTCAATCACAATATCTAAACTTCAAATTTATCAGCAGTATATCATTTATGATTGCATTCAATATATCATGAGCATATAACCATAAGAAGTATCATCACATCAAATAACCACATGCACAGTACACCAAAATTTACATGGAAACCCAAATGGGAGAAAACCAAAGAATGATTTCCTATATATATCAAGAATACATTCATAGGAAACACCAGCTTCCCAATTCCCCATTACCAACTGGAAGGAGGCACCAACCCCCTGATTTACATGCACCAACCTAAAGGAAGCACCAAATCCCTAAGTTCTCTGGCACCAACTGAAAGGAGGCTATGACTCTCTGATTTACAGGCACCAACCTGAAGGAAGCACCAACTCCCTAAGTTCTTCGGCACCAATCGGAAGGAGGCTATGAACGCTTTATTTATAGACACTAACTTGAAGGAATATCCAACTCCCTAAGTTCTCCAGCACCAATCAGAAGGAGGCTAAAACCCCCTTTCCTTGCCTTGTCCTGCCGCCTTGAAATATAAGTGTAGACTCACTGTCACTACCACTTATCAACTTGTAACTTCCACTGTCACTGATACGTCAACCAACCTGTCACTGTCACATCAACCAATTTGTCACTGTCATTGTCACATCAACCAACCTGTCACTGTCACCGTCACTATCACTATCATCGATATACTGTCATCAACCAAATCCACTCACATGGATACCAAAACCATCACCAAACCATGTACGCCAACCATGTACATCAATCATCAACCATGTACATCAACCTATACCATACCATGTACATCAACCTATACCATATCATGTACATCAACCATGTACCAAACCTGTACCATATCATGCCTTAACCATGTACCAAAACCTATACCATACCATGTACATAAATATGTACCATAACATGTGTATCAACCATGTACCATCTCATGCATCAACCATATCCCATATCACTCATGATATGTCTCAATCATGCCATACACCATGTACCATAAGATATCATCAATGAAGTGCCTCAACTAAGTACCATAAGATGTGCCTCAAGAATGTGATATCATCACCATGACATATACCAAACCAAATACCAAGATAGCCAAAATATACTTCTAACAATGTATCATATCATCACAAAGGTGTACCATATCATGTACTGTCATCATCAAGACATGCCTCAAGCATGTACCATAAACATAACCCTCAGTAACACATGTAAAGTATACCTCTAATCATTTAGCAGACCTGATACACAAAATTACAGACTTGTAGCTCTTCCTCAACTTCAACAACAAGAGAATAACATCTTCATCAAACTTCACCTTAGTCTCGCGGGACTAGTTTTGGATTAGTCACAAACCATAACTTTCAACAATCATAAATCCATACCTATAATGAATAAAGGTCTGAAATTTTAACCACATATACTATGAGATATTTCTTCCATTGCCTCAAAAATTTAGGGTCTGAAACTTCTCAAAACAAATGTTATAACAAAAATGGAAAACCTTCCTGAATTTTAGCCTATTCTAGAGAGAGAAAGTGTACAACATTCCACACGCTCAATATTTGATATCGGATTATGAAACTTGTACAAAATATACTAAAGACTGTTATATTACCACTGAAATTGGTCTCACAAAATTGTGATCCTATACGAATAATTTATTATTGTTTTACCCGGAACACCTGTTTAAGACTAGTTTCAGGACTAGTCAAAAACCAACTATACTTGTTTAAGACTAGTTTCAGGACTAGTCAAAAACCCTATCTTCCACATAGTGTATCTCTAAAACTACAATGACCCAGAAGATTAAATGTTTACCATAGGTACCTTGACATGTCTTCTCAATCTCCTCCATATTTTTCTATTTTATTCAATCAATAAAAATTATTATAACGAAAATGGTAAGGTTACCTTTAAATAACATACCTTAGAACACATCATCACAATACTTCATCCTCCCTTGGAATTTCACCCTTCTTCACTTCATCTTCCCTATAAAAATTGCCTCATATCTCCTTGGTTACCTAAAATAAGAATCACTTACTCAAATAGAATATATTCAATAGAATCTTTGTGTGATGTCCTTATGAGTGACTTCTTGAGGTGTATATATACTTTTTCTAAGTAACCTTTTTCCTTAACTTTAAGGCTTCTTGAAATTTCTTGTTACAACCACTTTACCCTTTCATTAATGACTTGCAACCAATTACAGGATTCTTAACCAATATTAAAACCAATTAGGGGCTTATTAACCCACCTTTGGGGCTTCCAACTTCATGACCTCATAACTCCTCAACCGTGAGGAACTATGTGGTGTTCCACCTACCGTTGGAAACGACACGATGAGGACTATCCATATATGAGTGTGTTACCTACATTTACATTATCCTTCATGTGATTATTCCTAAAAAACTTCAAGATTCATAACCACACCTATGAGTTTCTTGTAGACTTCTTCAAAGCATCTTCCTGTGAGAGCCATTCTTAGAGCTACACCATAAGGGGACCACTTTGGATACTTCTCCAAATACACCCATCACATCTGTTGACATCCATGAAAACCACTTCTTGTTGACATCAATGACAACCAACTCTCCAACAAAATCAATGACAACCAATTGTCCAACAATTTTTTCCTCTAGGGATACAAGGTATCAAATTGCAAAGGAAATAGATGCAAAGGCTAGCAACTGAAGAGAATTCATAAGCAACAAGCTACAAGACAACAAGATGAAGTAAGAATTAGGCTCAAAAGCATAAGTGGGAAATTGCAATGCAATATTACAACTCAAAAATGTGAGCCCCGTCAGGTTTGGACATAAAAGGATTTAAAATAAGTCACGAGGCTTCATCACATAGTCATGGAGAGACTAAATAGGGATCTCGATCCTATAAAGAAACTCAACATGGGCACCAAATAACTATCAGGGCACTAACTAGGGAACCCATGGAAAGGGAAGGCTCTACCATGTAAAGTATGACACTTTTAATCAGTAAGGAAGGTTTGTATCACAATTTAATGGGGTCGAACCTAAGGAAAATATGTAAATGAAATTGATAATGCAAAGTGCAAGGTGAAAGTGTCCTATCCTATATGCTAGTTATCGAAAATAATTCCTGCGAAAAGAGCCAAATGTGGACCATAATGCTCAAAAAATGCTCAAAATACACCATTTTTCATCATCAAACCTGAAATATTTCAAATTCAAGCTCTATCCATAGGTTAGGGATTAGTCCATTAGGAAAAATAAACAATGAAGGCCCCAAACTATGTAAAAATGGGTAATAAAAAGATTCAAATAGTGGAAAGACTTTTTTGACCATATCATTTGACATTTTACCCAAATTGTACATTTGTGGAGAAAACACCTTCAAACTTCTATGGAGGATTATCAGGGCATTGCCCATAAATAACGTAAACCATTTGGATAAAGTAAGAAGTCATCCCTTTCTCTTCAATTTTAACTATACAATTTTGAATTTTAGTCAAAATTTGAGGTGGGTAAGCCCATTTAAATACATGGGCAACACATACG
This sequence comes from Picea engelmannii, assembly GCA_009831015.1. Taxonomy (NCBI): domain Eukaryota; kingdom Viridiplantae; phylum Streptophyta; class Pinopsida; order Pinales; family Pinaceae; genus Picea; species Picea engelmannii. The sequence continues at coordinate 5,648 of ML803144.1, forward strand.
TGTTTTTCCCACTCACGAGGTGCATATGAAATTCCCTATATGCACTTGTTCTTAAGGAGGGATGTGTATATATGAACCTATCCTCAAAATAGGGAGTGTATAAGCCCATAAGGTTATGAAAAGTGTTTGCTAAAACTAAATTTTTATGAATTGATCCAGGATGGTGATAATTTGGAGAGAAAGGGAGCATGAGGAAATTAACAACCAAGTGATAGATGACTCAGAGGAAATGAATGCACTATGCAATTGTGGATTATTTAAATTCTTCCTATTGGAAAATATGAGGGCTAAAAATCAACTTCTGTAGATGTTAGTAGAATATTGGAGTCCCGAAAAGAATTCTTTCATGTTGGATGGCCAACCTCTCAAGATAGATGTAATATCCCCTAGGACGAGCCCTAGTTGTATTTATGAATTGTAACATGTTTTGTAGGCTAGTGAGCCAAGCAATTATAAGCTATGGGATTATGTGTTTATTAGGTCGGAGAGCCTAGGTGTTAAAGGCCAAGAGCCTATTTTGTACATGTAAATATTCATATTATTAATATAAAAACATCGTTGTGTGTAGACCGACCATGGAGAAAGAGTATGGGGGACTAAGCTCCACTAGGCTGGGTAAGGGAGAGGGGTTTGAGAGGTTGGAAAGAGGGGATTAAGTCCAAGAGAATACTAATTTATTATTGTTCCAAAATCTTATTAGAAGGATATGTTTTTATCCTAAGTTCCTTTGGGAAGAGGGAATGACTTCCAAATGGAAAGGAATGTGCTTCATGAGCGACATGTGTTAGCTCAGGCACATGCAATTTTAAAGGGGGGCACTCACTCACTCACTCACTCATGCATTCACGCAAAGGTTCACGCACAAACATTTTTGGTTCTCACACTCTCACCATCTTCGCGATGCTAGACCAGTTTGCCCCATCTCTCCTCACGAGTTCACTCATGCATTGAGCAAGCACACAACCAACCAATTCCACCATTTTTGAACCCATGGCCATTTTTCACCTCCGTAATTTACTGAGTCATCCCTTTCCTTAGCCAACTTTGCTATTTTTGTTTGAAGAGGCGGGTTTTCAAGTCCTTGGTTGAAGAGGCAAGTTGTCAGGCCTGTGAGAAATTATCTCTCCAGGTGAGAGAGGTTGTTGTGGATTGAAGAAGCAGGTTGTCAGGCCTATGAGAAACTCTCTCCGGGTGAGAGAGTGTGTTGAGGAAGTGAGTTCTCCTGGAGGGAGTCCTGTAGATGCTACAGAGATCTGAGAATTTCGGTCTGGCTTGTTGCTGAAGCCCCGAAAGGGAGGTGGAGCAGCTGATGGACTGTGTGACAGTGAAGGTGTATACTCCTGGCGTGGGATAGGCATGTGGGGAATGAGATTCTGTGAGCAGTGGGAATAAGTGGCTCCTGGGAGAAAATCCTTCCTCTTAACTGTCTGACTTTCCTATTGACCTTGCCTAGCCTAGGAATCTCTTGCCCAGTGGAGTTTAGTCCCAGCTCGGGGGTGAACCACTACTCAGAGTGATGACCAACGTGGTCTAAGGCTGGGAGGTTCGTGGAAGGTCTGCACTCAGTTGGTGGTCCTCCATAAAAAGATATGTACCACTTCTATGTTCATTACATGTTGTGTATTGTTTATGTTTATATTGATGAGTATGGCATGTATATGTTGTATGTATGGGATTATTGTTATTTTCTGCATGGATCTGTGTATTAGAAGATATGTTGTATGATATGCATGTCTATGATTCTTGCAATGTTATCATGTGTTCTATTGCATGTATGAATTATTGTCAATTCCACAAGAGTATGTATGGTAGCAGTAATTCTATGTTATTTGTTTTAAATTCATTAGAAATTCATTATATATATATATGTTCCAGGGACACCACAAAATGGTATCAGAGCTAAGTGAAGTGTCTGAGTAGTGGCATTGCCCGACCAGTTGGTGGCTGGGGACATTACAAAATGGTATTAAAGCCAAGGTTCAAGCACTGAGCCTGGATGGGCCAGATAAGTGGTCATTGGAACCAAGGTTTCAGGTGGAAATTGTGTCAAGAGGAACAAATTCCGAACCTCTGAACATTCATGAATGCCAAGAGGTCACCTTGGTCGTGTTACGAAGCTTAGGAGGTGTAGCGGTATTATAAAACCACGACAAATGTGGTATTGGGCTACAGGGTAATGTGGGTCGTAGGATCTGTTCAGGAGAAGGAGGACAATTCACGATCGTCGGATCTGGAGAAAAGTGCAGGAGGGATAACCTGCAAGTCCTTCATAATTCGAGACTTCGGTGAAGTTATGTGTTATAGAGCGGAAGAGGCCGAAGGCCCGAACCTCCGAAGTCCGGAGCCAATCCAGACCGTCTGTCGAAGAGACGTGTGTTAGATGATTAACTTGTTCGTGAATTCGACGTTCGAGAGTAGTGGATTGTAGTAGAGAAAAAACTCCTGAAGCTCTAAAGTTCAGAGTTAATCCAGACCATCCGTTAAGAGGGACACATGTCATTAGATTGGCTTTTTCAGGATTTTGAGGTTCGGGAAAATTAGTGTATGTTGGGGCGAGAACTCCCGAAGCCCGAAGCTTCGAAGCCCCGAAGAGACGAAGTGTGATTCATGATGAAATCACTTGTATTGACGTGGACACATGGGTTGTGTGCCACATGTCAGTGGGTTTCAAACCCATGGAAGATTGAAATTCCATTTGGAACGTGACACATGTCACCCATTTGATTGGGACATTTGTCAGCCGCTAGTATTCTGCCATGTGGCACCTTGTATGAGCATGGTTAGTGGAGCCCTGAGGTTACATAACATAGTTAAAGGTCAATATACGACGGGCCCACACTGGCATTGATCATGATACATCAAGATAGACAAACAGGAGGTATTGCGGGGACCCAAGTTGCATGGGAGTTAATTCCCCAAGGTGGCCCCACAATCCAAAGCATTGTTTTATCGAGGGGTTACGTGTTAGCGTCCGAGGAATTGTTGGGCGATAGGCGGGTTACTCCGAAATCATCGATGCATTCCCCCGCAACTTGAAAGGGGTAAAGATTGATGTGACATGTTAGTATTTGAACATTGAAACCCTGGGGCCCAAAGGACGCGTGGCACCAGATGTTGTAGTCTGGAGACCGGAATCTCTGGAAGAATTGTGCTATGTTATGCAGTGGAGGGACCCCCCACCGTTAAAGGTAGAAAGGAAGGGGGGGGGTATAGAATTGATTGCGAGCCGTCAATTTGAGCACTGATGATCATAGTTGATGAGACTTGCGTGAAGATTAACCAGCATACAATAATAGTCATATCTGCTTGTTGAGGGTTATATCGCATCTTAGTCGTTGGTTGATGATGAACAATGGACCGTAGATCCACTCCCCACACTTCGCGAGTTCGTTCATTCGACACTTCGGGGAGTTACAATGAGTTGGGTTAGGAGGTTTCGAAGCTTGGAGCCTCGAAGTCCTGAATAAGCGCCTATCGACCTAGTGCTTGGCCACAACCCATGGTCGCATGGGTTGGGGGCTAAGAGAGGGGCTAGTGCCCGAAATTTTTTGTAGAACAGAGCAGAGATTAGAAAGAAAATATATGTGGGTATTATTGATTGATCAAGAACTGCAGAATAACATCTGAATATTTTCCTTGAATCAGATTGGGTTATGAATATTGTGGAATTTGTTAAGGACTGATGGCCTGACAAATTTCGGTTGACTGCACATTGTTTTTGCATAGTTAAAAAAATAGCTAAATCAAATAAGGATTAGCACAGAGTGCAGAGAAATGGGGGATGCACAAGAGGCTTACGGTCCAGAAGACGAAGTTAGAGGAATAAATGACCAGTTGGATAAAGAAGGATCAAACTCTCGTGGTCACGGAGAGGAAAAAGATGAGAACTTGAACATGATGAAAATCATTGAAAGATTGCAGAAAGATGTCCAGACTCACCGAGAAGATAACAAAAATCTCATGAAATCCAGGGAACAACAGGTAGAATTCAACATAAATTTGATACAGATTCTGGAAAGGATAGAAAAGAAATTGGATAAGGAGAGTGACTCCAGTAAATCAGGAAGTTGTGGGTTTCCTGAAGAGAAGAGGAAATCAAGGAGTGTTGGCAGACACCATCATCACTCCCAAGGGCACTCCAAGAGGAGGGAAGACAATAGTTCAAGCCCATCTCCTACCAAAAAGCATAGGAGATATGGAGTGGATGAACTGAAGGGTGAAATGAACAAGATTAAACCTCCTACATTTGATGGAGAGCACAAGAAGGAGGAAGATGTTGAGATATGGTTGCTTGGCATGAGGAAATATTTCCAACTGCATAATTACTCCTCTCATGTTGAAGGGAGAATTGCAATGTATCAAATAAAAGGAAAGGCATCCATGTGGTGGGACCAGCTTGTGCAGGTGCAACACATTAAAGAGAAAAATGTTACTTGGAGGGAATTCAAGAAGTATTTCGAAAAGAAATACTTTATTAAGAGATACTATGACAGAAAGATGAAAGAGTTCTTTGAACTCAAGATGGGAAGCATGACAATAGATGAGTATGAAAGAAGATTCCTAGAGTTGTTGAAGTATGTTCCTTTCATCAAAGATTAGACTATCAAAATCCAAATATATTTGAGTGGACTTCCAGGTTTCATTAGTGACAAGATCCAATATGATGATCCTAAAATTGTGGAAGAAACCATAAGGAGAGAAAAATGCCTATATGATCGGCATAAAGGAAAGCCAACTTTCCAAAAAGATTGGGAAGACAAGAAGAAATTCAAGATGGATCAGAGGAAGAAGGGAACTAAGCCATCAGTTTTCAGAAATAGCCTTCAAGGACAACTAAGTTTTAGAGAACCCAGAAAGGATGAAGTAGGTGGGAAAATGCCAAGACATCCACCTATGGAATGTTGGGCTTGTAAAGGAAATCATAGGTACAGAGATTTCCCCCACAGAAATGACAAAGTGAGAGTTGTCCACAATGTTCAGCAAGAAGAAACAGTGGAGGACATGGGCAGAAGTGTACCAAGGATCTACGCAGCCCTGGACAACAAGCAAGCACAATATCAGTCACATATGATTTAAGTGGAAGGTATTATCAACAACCAAACCATTACTATTTTAATTGATTCATGATCTAGTCATAGTTATATAGATCCTAGAATGGTGGAAAGTTTGCATTTTCCAAGAAGTAAGCATGGAAAATATTGGTTAGTGCAGCTGGCTACAGGAGCCAAGAAAAAGTTTGTTGAGTTGGTTAAGTCTTGTCCAATGGACATGAATGGACTAAGCACAAGGGCTGAATTGAACATCTTACCTTTAGGTTCCTATGACTGTCTAATTGGGATGGATTAGCTGGACCAACACCATGCCATATTAGACCATCGTAACAAGGCATTCACTTGCCTGGATGAAGAAGGAAACCCAAGGAAAGTGCAGGGAATCCCAAGGGCAGTGACTATTAGAGAAATATCAACAATGCAGTTGAAAAAGTGCTACAGGAAGGGATGTCAAATATTTGCAGCCCATATGGAGGAAGCACCTAAGGATAAGATGTCAAATATTGAAGACCATGTAGTCCTGGAAGATTTTGAAGATGTATTCAAAAAGGTACCAAGACTACCCCCAAAGAGAGATATTGATTTATCTATAAACCTGATGCCTGGAGCAGCTCCAGTGTCAAAAACTCCTTACAGAATGAGTACACCAGAGTTGAAGGAGTTGCAAATGCAACTTGAAGAACTTCTGAAGAAGGGGTATATATGCCCAAATGTGTCACCTTGGGGTGCTCTGGTCTTGTTTGTGAAGACAAAAGATGGGACATTGAGATTGTGCATTGATTTCAGACAGTTGAATAAAGTTACTATAAAGAACAAGTATCCCTTGCCAAGGATCGATGATCTCTTTGATTAGTTGAAGGATGCTAAGATATTTTAAAAAATAGATCTCAAGTTAGGGTACCATCAGGTAAGGATAAAGGATGAAGACATCAACAAGACTACCTTCATAACAAGGTGTGGTCATTATGAATTCACAGTGGTGCCATTTGGGTTATCAAATGCACTTGTTCTTTTCATGTGCCTAATGAATGGTGTATTCATAGAATATCTAGACAAGTTTATCATAGTCTTTTTGGATGACATCCTAGTGTATTCCAAGTTGGAGGAAGAGCATGAACATCATCTGAGGATGGTGTTGCAAGTGTTAAGAGAGCATCAGTTGTATGCCAAATTGAGCAAGTGCTCATTTTATCAAAAGAAGATTCATTATTTGGGACATATCATTTTAGAGGAAGGGATAGCAGTGGACCCTGAGAAGATAGAGGCCATTAGAGGATGGTCAACACCTAAGAATGCAACATAAGTCAGATCCTTTATGGTTCTAGCTGGATATTACAAGAGATTAAATGCATGGTTTTCAAAAATTTCTCACCCAATCACTTCATTGCAAAGGAAGGGGGTAAAATTTCAGTGGACAAAAGAGTGTGAAAAGAGATTCCATCGTTTGAAGCAGTTGTTAACCAGTGCTCCAATCCTGAGGATTGCAGATCCAAATGAAGATTTTGTAGTGTGTACAGATGCATGCAAAGAAGGACTGGTAGGAGTCCTCAGTCAGAATGGATTTGTGGTATGTTATGAATCCAAGAAGCTGAAGGAACATGAAAAGAACTATGCAACTCATGATTTGGAGTTGGAATCCATAATGCACACCCTAAAGAAATGGAGGCACTACCTCATGGGAAGGAGGTTTGAACTAAAGAGAGGCCATAACGTTCTGAAGTATTTGTTTGATCAACCAACCTTGAATGCTAGGCAAAGTAGATGGTTGGAATTCCTTTGTGAGTATGACTTTGATATCAATCATATCAAAGGAAAGGAGAACAAAGTGGCCAATGCACTCAGCAAGAGAGTGCATGAGTTACATGATACAACCATTAGCATGTAACAATTAGATTTGAAAGAAAGAATTATAGAGGCTGAAAAATCAGATTTGTAGTACATGGAATTGGTAACAAAATTGCGGCAAGGTAAAATGCAGCAGAAAGTTGAAGATTATAAATTGGAATCTGATGGAACACTCTTGTACAAAAATAGAATTTATGTACCTAATTTCCAAGAATTGAGAATTATGATCTTGAAAGAAATACATAATGTGCCTTATGCTGGACACCCTGGATATCAGAAAACAATGGCAATAGTCAAGATCCATTACTTTTGGCCAGGTATGAAGAAGGAAATTGCAGAATACATCGCCAAGTGTATGGAGTTTCAGAAGGTCAAAGATGAACATAGGCACCCAACAGGGTTGCTATAGCCTTTACCCATTTCTGAGTGGAAGTGGGAAGTGGTGACAATGGATTTCATCACAGGATTGCCTAGAACAAGCAAGTAGCATGATTCCATCATGGTGGTGATGGATAAGCTTGCGAAAGCTACCCATTTTATTCCATTAAAAAATACTCACAAGGCAGCTAATGTTGTTGATATCTATATGAACGAAGTAGCATGATTGCATGATATTCCCAAGACAATTTTGTCTGACAGAGACCCAAAATTTACCTAAAAGTTTTGGAGAGGGTTATTTAAAGGGTTCGAAACAAATCTGAACTTCAGCACATCCTATCATCCTGAGTCTGATGGGAAAACAGAAAGGGTGAACCAAGTGATAGAGGACATGCTAAGGATGTATGTGATGGACAAACCATCTAAATGGGAAGAATACCTACACTTGGTAGAATTTTCCTACACCAATGGGTATCAAGCATCATTGAAGATGAGCTCGTTTGAAGCACTTTATGGTAGAAAGTGCAACACACCAATAAGCTGGGACAACCTAGCTGATAGGAAAGTGATTGGGCCAGAGTTGCTCAAGGAAATGGAAGAGAAAATACTAAAGATTAAGAAGAATTTGAAGGCTACCCAAGACAGGCATAAAAGTTATGTTGATAAGAACAAAACAAACAGGGAGTTTAAAATGGGTGATCATGTTTTCTTGAAAGTTAAAGCCAACAGAAGTTCCCTGAAGTTGGGAAGTTGTTCCAATTTGGCAGCCAGATATTGTGGGCCATTTGAAATCCTAGACAGGATTGGACCAGTTTCATATATGCTTGAATTGTCTGCATCCATGACTGTACATAATGTGTTTCATGTTTCATTGCTTAAGAAATATATATTTGATGTTAATCATGTTATTGACTGGATTTTGATTCAGGTGGAGCAAGAAGGCATCTTGCAAGTGCATCTATTGCGCATATCGGACCAGAAGAGAAAAAAAATCTGGAATCGAGCCATAGGGCTTGTAAAGATCCAGTGGACCTGGTACGGTCCTGAGGATGTGACATGGGAGCATGAGGATGCTATGTGGGCAGAATACCTGCATCTTTTTTAAGATTTTGAAAATCTTGCTAATGTTGTGTAAATAAGTTGCACTGAGGACGGTGCAAAAATAAGGGGAGGGGATTGTAATATCCCCAAGGACAAGCCCCAGTTGTATTTATGAATTGTAACATGTTTTGTAGGCTAGTGAGCCAAGAAATTATAAGCTATGGGATTATGTGTTTATTAGGCCAGAGATCCTAGGTGTTAAAGGCCAAGAGCCTATTTTGTACATGTAAATATTCATATTATTAATATAAAAACATCATTGCGTGTAGACCAACCATGAAGAAAGAGTATGGGGGAATAAGCTACACTAGGTTGGGTAAGGAAGAGGGGGTTGAGAGGTTGGAAAGAGGGGCTAATCCTAAGGGATTAAGTCCAAGAGAATAATAATTTATTATTATTCCAAAACTGATTAGAAGGATATGTTTTTATCCTAAGTTCCTTTGGGAAGAGGGAATGAATTCCAAATGGAAAGGAACGTTCTTCATGAGTGACATGTGTCAACTTAGGCACATGCAGTTTTAAAGGGGGGAACTCACTCAATCACTCACGCACTCACGTAGAGGTTCACGCACAGACAATTTTGGCTCTCACACTCTCACCATCTTCGTGATGCTAGACCATTCTGCCCCATCTCTCCTCATGAGTTCACTCACAAACTGAGAAAGCACGCATCCAACCAATTCTGTCATTGTTGAACCCATGGCCATTGTGCACCTCCGTAATTTACTGAGTCGTCCCTTGCCTTACCCGACTTTGTTATTTTGGTTTGAAGAGGCGGGTTGTCAAGCCCGTGGTTGAAGAGGCAGGTTTTCAGGCCTGTGAGAAATTCTCTCTCCAGGTGAGAGAGGTTGTTGTGGATTGAAGAAGCAAGTTGTCAAGCATGTGAGCAACTCTCTCCGGGTGAGAGAGTGTGATGAGGAAGTGAGTTCTTCTGGAGGGAGTCTCGTAGCTGCTACAGAGCTCTGAGAATTCCAGTCTAGCCTGTTGCTGAAGCACCAGAAGGGAGGTGGAGGAGCCGATGGACTGTGTAACAGTGAAGGTGTATACTCTTGGGGTGGGATAGGCATGTGGTGAATGACAGTCTATGATCAGTGGGCGTAAGTGGATCCTGGGAGATAATCCTTCCTCTTAACTATGTGATTTTCCTATTGACCTTGCCTAGCCTATGAATCCCTTGCCCTGTGGAGTTTAGTCCCAACTAGGGGGTCACCCACTGCTGAGAGTGTTGAGAAGCATAGTCTAAGGCTGGGAGGTTCGTGGAAGGTCTGCATGTAGTTTTTGGTCCTCCATAAAAACATAAGCACCACTTCTATGTTCATTACATGTTGTGTATTGTTTATGTTTATATTGATGAGTATGGCATGTATATGTTGTATGTATGGGCTTGTTGTTATTTTCCCCATGGATCTGTGTATTAGAAGGTATGTTGGTTGTTATGCATGCATGTGATTCTTGCAATGCTATCATGTGTTTCATTGCATGTATGAATTACTGTCAATTCCACAGGAGTTTGTATGGTAGTAGTAATTCTGTGTTATTTGTTTTAAATTCATTAGAAATGCATTATATATATATGTATGTATGTATGTATGTATGTATGTATGTATGTATGTATGTTCCGGGGACACCACAAAATGGTATCAAAGTTAAGTGAAGTGTTCGAGTAGTGGCGTTTCCCGGCTGGTTGGTGGTTAGGGACATTACAATAGAGGTTGAGGACATTTATTTCATTATAGGATTCTCCCGGTGAGGTGAGTCGGTGAAATTAAGAATTCGATCCCTAGTAAAGTCTCCAAGTTTGTTATGGGGTTTTTACCCCTATGACTAGGGTTGAAGGTCACAGAGAGAGACAATCCAAAGAACTAACTCAAACCCAAAAGAATTTACTACATACAACTTCATAACTACCAGTGGTTAAAAACCAGTAACCCAGACACTAGAGTTCAGAGTAGACTTCTCTTGAAGACCTTCACTCTAATCCCTCATCCCATGATAACTTTTGTTGATTTTCACAAACAAAGAACATATTTGCAATTAAAGTATTTATAATAACCAAATTCTAACTACCTAAACTAACTAGGATCAACAAGTTAGATATCTACCAATCATATGCATACAATAATAGTGAAAGAAGATTGATAACACATAATTGGAGAAGGAAAGAAGAGAGTTCTCATATATTAAATTAACAACAAATAAAAAGAAATGATGTCACCTAATCCTTGTCGAGGCATCAGCTGGAACCATCGTCTGGATTCCTCCTCCCGAGCCACTAAAGACAACTTCACCTCCTTATTCCTTGGGTCTAGTAGGTGATAGAAATAGAATGGGTCTCTTCCTATCAATCAAATAATGAGGGCAAGGGTGCTAGAAACAAGGGTTTCGATGAATGGGGATGGTATTAAAAACAGAGGACTAAATACTTGTAAACTTAAGTAGAATTTCACTAGCATAAGGGTGCTTCCCCTTCTCCTCCACCCAATGGCTCTATTTATACCATCAAAAGTTAGTTGGAGTAGTTACGTATGACAAATATAAGGTAATTAACCTAGAAAACCCGTTAACTTCACACAAAAAAATCATTTTGCACATATTTTATATTTTTTGTGCAATTTGAGTGCATACATGAGTTGTTGAAGGGAAACAAGAGTATATAAAGTTGCATACGATAGCTGTCAGATCAATAGTAGCGTATGGCTTTCCAAAGAGTGTTTTTTAAAGAGTTTGAGGCATTTTGGTCTACAATTGTAGATGAATTTCATACTAGGGCCAATGAGTGCATCTATGCATATGGAGTGAAAAAATATTATATAACAATAGGACATAAAGCGATATAAAAAAGAGAAGACATTTTGTTAGTGGAGGGTTTCAATGACCAGACAAGAAAGCTATAGATGGTGCATTACATTGACAAAGAAATCTCATTTGGTTGATATAGGACATATGTGGAGAAAGAACTGACCCATCTCAATTGGGAAAAAATGACCATGTGCAATGCCCATAACCTAATAATCTGCAATAGCTTAAATAGATAGAAAAAACTTGTTAAATTTAACTTGTTTCTCTATAGGTGATTCTTCTTTAGAATTGGTGCACTCAACATATCCATTTTCTAGCCAATATTCATATGCAATTTTTCTTACAATTAATGAGGAAGGGGCACTAGAGATTTACTGAGAGAGGCACACTAGTTATTAAACATCCTTTGTTTGTAGCGTATGCATGGGAATCCATTTTATTATTGGAAGGTGTAGTTCCCTATGCATGTGAAGGAACATGTTATCCTATTCTTGTCATTGGTATGACACATACAAAATTTGTTGTAATGCCATTGGCTAGATAGATGAATTGAAGATACCAAGATGTATCTACTATCTATTATGATATGAGATGACGAGGGGAAATGATCTATCCTTCCACGCTGCTTGTTGAAGATGGATCTATAAGATCAACAGTGGTCAATGCAAATTTAGTAGATGGAAACATGCAAACAATTTCTAGGGAATAGTTTGAAAGACCGTGTATAAAAAAATTGTTCATTTATCACATTCCGCAAGAGTTTGGAAATCAATTGGAAAGGCTATTATTGTTAGCAAATGATTTTTTTTTGTCAGTAATGAAAACACCGTAACTGCATAAGATACTATCCATGTGACAAATGAGTTTCAATTGATTGGAAAGAAGTAGAAGGTCCAAAATAAGCAAGAAAAACAAACAAAGCAAGCCTTATTGAAAATGTAATAATCAACATGCCAATATGAGTTGAAGGGCTTTAATTTTCAATAACTATGATTGTTGCATTGAAGAACGAGACAACGTGTGCATTGTTTCTCTTCAAGGTTAAAAATGACATAATGTATGATATTGGAGAGAGGAAGTGAAGATTGTACATGATTATTGAAGTGGCTCCAAAGCCATCATGTTGAAAAGGTGGGAAGCAATAGTTTCCATTGAAGATGATTGAAGGCTTGAAAATAGTTTATTCATTTTGCACAAAATGGCTTGCAAACACTTTTTTTTTTTTTTTTTTGAATAAGATGCCCACACCAACATACTTTCTTTCCAGATCCTTATAAAAGCAAAAACAAAATCACATTGCAAGCATCCAATCAATGAAAATAACTTTGGAATAACTTCAAACGACTTGGTAAGAAAACAAAGTAGAGCCATGAATAAAATATATTTCTATTTAAAAATATTTTCAATTATGCAATTACCAAAAGTCATGGTCAAACCTTGTAGAACCTTATTGGCCACACAAGTAGTCATGATCTCGTTGCTTTTGGGATGGGCATCATTCTGACCATAACGAAGCTGCACTTCTTAGTTATCTAAACAAGGAGAGTCTGGGGCTTCTCGATCTTGTCACTCACAATTAAATCTGATTCTTTATGTTGAATTGATATATAAAACTAAATCAGCTTGGGCAAATCCACCTCTTTCATCTTAATTGAGATAGAAAACTCATTAACCTTAGGGAAAATTGCAGGCTATAAATATGTGTGGATATATGAGGGTAAGCTAGAATGTAGAATAATCTATCGAAAAATTTCCAAGTGAATGTCCATTGAAATTGCAGAGGTCGAGGGGAAAAGAATATTGGGCTGGACGAAATAATATTTATAGTGGATGGAAAATATTAGGGTGAAACATGACAAAGTGTTATAATATAACAAATTCTCCCACCTAGTATTTGGACATTCCAAATTTCGCCCCTAAAATGTTTTATGTACATAGACATTTTATGTACATATTTCTATGCTTTGTCTTTTCACTTGATTTACCATTTTTCTATATAAATAGTATCTTTTATAATTGTTGTTACTATGGATGATAAAAAAAACTCCTTATCCACTTTGCACTTAGTAACATAATATTTAACCTACTATGTTGGCATTTACTAATAACTTCATTAATAAAAAACATCCATTCTTTACATATAAAGTAGAATATGATGACACTTAGTTATCAACCTGTTTTGTTTTTGTGATTATATGGCATAAAATGAACACTTGTGATGTGTAATATAGTTTTTTAGTACTCATTTGTAATGAGTTGTTATAGTTGTTATTTAGTTTAACTTGTAATTTTAAATGTATTTGTAAAATGGTGTAATTTTGTTTTAATTTTGAATTTATTACATTAAAAAGTATATTTATTTTAAATATTAGTTTTAGATTCAGATTTAATTTAGCTTAATATTTCTTGAATATAAAAAATTCAAAATTATGTAATGTCTCATTCCAAGTGATTGTGACGGAAGGTGACTCATTAGCCTATATGACTCTCGTAGGTTATAGTTAACAAGGAAAAAGGGAGTCAAGGTGGTTTGTTTGATGTCTCTAGGTAAAAAGATTGATAAACACTAAAAGTGACATTAAATAAAATAAACAATTATATTTAAGTGAAATTGGAGGAAAATAAAGTGAAGATTTGATTTGGTCAAAATGGGGGAAAGATCTAGAAGGTCCAAAGGAAGGATAAATACAGGAGCAACCTTTCCCCTTGGTATTATGATTTGATATATTATTGAGTTCTCTTGTAGCTAGCATTTTCATTGGGGTTTTGGGCAAAACCCTTCCATTGCAGGTTTAATTTCGGTGGTGCAATATCCATCCTAGTTGGAAAATAGGGGAATTCATCCAAAGTTCTCTTTGATTTCATTGTGGTGATTAATTTTATTTTGGAGAGAGAGTTGGAGGCACACCGGTTTGTATGAGGTGTTTGCCGCAATTTTCAGGAGAAGACCATTCACCAAAATTCGTAGGTGTCGAAGGGTTCCGTGCAGCCGTAACAGGAGGCATCCTTGCGAGTTGAGCAAGGGTCATCCCGCGAGGTCCCACGAGACACCCAACAGGCATCCTGCAAGGACCCCTTTAGGTTGGTGGTTTGCAGAAGATCAGGTTTGAAAAGGTGTTTTGAAGAGTTTGGAAGACTGCATGTAGAATATACGTCACTATAGCAGAATAGTGTATGGCTTGGAGAGCCTTGGGATTCATAGATTGGCATCATTCCAAGTTCCTTGTGTTGTTTATGTAGTAGATTTTGATGCTACCTAGTAGTTATTAGTTTGTGTGCTTAGTAATATTTTGCAGTTGTTATTACAGCCATTAGTTACCATTGTATTGTTTTGGGGAGCTCCCATCCATAATAAGATGTCATGGTTGTCTTCTCTAATATTGTGTAATGGGTGTGTGTTATTTGTTTGAAAATATTTCTCATTGAGTAAGTTATCTTATAAGAAGTTAAAAACACATTCACTTAAGAAGAAACATTAATAATTTTGGGACAAAAACATAATATCTCCACTTAGCCTAGTTGGGGACATTACAGTGGTACCAGAGTTGGTGATTTTTCTAGCATGTGACTACATTGATGCGTAGAAGAAAAGGGCAAGGAGGAAATACCTCTTGAGAGTCACCAGAAAAAGAAACAGAAGTAAATTACACAGAGTCAAAACCAAAAGGAGGCATGGGGGACCATGGTGAATATAAAGTCTCGTAGCTATTGGAATCCATGGTCAATGAGCAATGATAGATGGTCGTTGAGAAATGACAATTGACACAATTCATGTAATTGTTCCTTAGCAACACTCAAGTGAGTCAAAACCCTGTAGGCTCCAATGGGAACCAGTTAGAGGGAATCCATATGGGGAGTAGAGCTTATGTAGAAGGAAATAATAACCATACCCCGACCGAGGGCAGGAGCCTAAAGATCCCTAGGCCTTTATACCACAGTTCCTAACAAAGCAACCTATGGAGGCACCAGATCAACTGGATTGGGGGCTTGATATTAACACCTCATATAGGGAGTACGAGACCGTACATGAAGATATCCATGAGAAATTTTCGTATAGAGACTTATACGACCTTAAACATAAACACGGTCCGAAGGAGGGGAATAGGGGAACACAGAGCTCATAGAAATTTGATATCATGCATAAGGTGGGAAGTTTGACTATTCCACCCTTTGATGGGTCTGCAAAGAGAATGGCCATGGCCTGGGTACATAAGTTGGATACGTATCTCCAACTTAATCCAATTACTAAAGTCGAAGCAATTAAGTATACCACCCTTCAATTGGAAGGAGAAGCTCACAAATGGTGGTACCATGGGATGGTGACATTAGGGCACACCAACATCACTCCATATGTGTACTTCACTCAAAACTTGATGGAAAGGTTAGACTAGAAGGACCCTGAGATACATTTCAAGGATTTGGCATAGTTGAAACATATAGGCACACCAGAAGCATACATTGCATATTTTGAAAGGATAGCAGTTATGGTGATAGATATCTCTCAACAGAGGTTGGTGATGTTATTAACAAAAGGTCTAGCTGAAACCTTGAGAGGATGGGTGAAGGCCTTTAGGAAAACCACATTGCATGAAGCCATCATGAAATGTTAGGACATGAAGGACGCAGTCAACAAGAACATATTGAAAAAATCTTGCATCCCTCAAGGAGGCAAGGGGACAAGGTTTCCCCAGAAGTCTTGGACTGAGAAGGACATAACAGATGAGGAGAATCGGAGAGAAATAAGGAAGAAGAAACTTTTCTTCAGTTGCAAGGATCTATGGGAACCAGGTCATAGATGTATGGGCAAAGGTAAGGCCCATTATATCAAGGTAATTTCTGACGAGGAGGATGATGGGGAGGAAGAAGGTGTTGGACAAGATAGTGGTGAGCCATCACAGAACATAGAACACACACAATTACAAGATATCCCCAAGGGAGTAACCATTGCTACACTTCCATAGCTCCCTAAATATTATACCTTCAGTATTATAGGTATTGTGCAAGGGAAGAGGGTTACAACATTGGTGGATGGTGGATACACCAACAACTTCATTGATGTTGCACTTGTCAATAGGAGAAACATCCCTATGGAGGATTTTGAAGGATTCAATGTGGTAGTAGAATATGGGTACAACATAATGTGTACTCAGAGGATCAGGGGACTAGAAGTAACCTTTAGAAACTACATGTTGACCAACGAATTTTATGTCATGGATTTAGTAGATACTCATGTGGTGCTAGGAGTTCAATGGATATACTCTTTGGGAGATGTCCAAATGAATTATAATGATGTGAGAATGGAGTTCCACGACAAGGATGGGCAACGAGTTGTCCAAGGAGGTATGTCGACAGGTGCTCCCAGGATCGTGTCTAACTATCACATGGAGGCCCTTTTCAGACATGAATACGTGCCCTGCACAACATACTGCTTGATCACTATGGAGAATCCCTCATAGGAATGCCAACATTACCCTCTGGATATCCAAGAATCGCTTGGAAATCATGAGAGAGTATTTGAACCATTTCCAGTAGGAAGACCACCTAACAGAGGATTTTAGCATGATGTCATTGAGCTAGAAGAGGGATCAAATCATGTCATCACCACTCCC
This sequence comes from Picea engelmannii, assembly GCA_009831015.1. Classification (NCBI taxonomy): domain Eukaryota; kingdom Viridiplantae; phylum Streptophyta; class Pinopsida; order Pinales; family Pinaceae; genus Picea; species Picea engelmannii. The sequence continues at coordinate 22,431 of ML803144.1, forward strand.
TACAAGAATCCCAAGAGGTTTGGGACGAAATAGATAAGGCCATAAATGAGTTTCTAGAGATGGGACACATCCATCCTAGTTCTATCCCTTTTTCTTCATCAGTTGTATTGGTGAAGAAGAAATATGGTACTATGAAGATGTGCATAGACTACATGGCACTAAATAAGAAAACCATCAAGAACCAATACCCAATACTCAGGATTGATGAGTTGATAAACGAGTTGCATGGGGTAGTGTACTTCTCAAAGGTTGATATATGATTAGGATACCACCATATTTGGGTTAGGGAGGAGGATATACATAAAACAACATTCAAGTGTCACTATGGTCACTATGAGTTTCTATCCATGCCCTTCGGATTGACTAATGCACCAGCTACCTTCTAGTCATGGATGAACCATATATTCAAGAAACAATTGAGGAAATGTTTACCAATGTTCTTCTCATCTATAGCAGAACATGGGAGGAACACCTAAAGCATGTGGACGAGATTCTCACCATTATGGAGGAACAATCACTTTTTTCCAAGGAGGAAAAATGTGAGTTTGGGTTAACAAAGATCCTCTATCTAGGGCACATGATTGGTGTTGAGGGAGTGAAAGTGCATCAAGAGAAGATTCATACCATCTTAGACTGGCCCACTCCTAGGTCACTCATATATATAGAAGGATTCTTTGAGATATGTAGTTATTATAGGAACTTTGTGAAAGGATTTTCACAATTGGTGGCGCCATTGAAAAATATCACCAAGAAAGGGGCATTTCGATGGTCATAAGATGCATAGGTAGCATTTGACAGAATGAATAGGGTTATGAGTACTTTCCCAGTAATTGTACTACGAGATTTCACACATCCTTTTGTCCTGGAGTGTGATGCATCTGATGAGGGGATGATGCAAAATTGACACCCGATAGCCTTCAAGAGAAGAAAGCTAAGGAAACTTGAGAAGATCTATCCAATCTATGACAAGGAGATGTTGTCCATCATGCATGCATTGGAAAAATTCAGGCAATATTTGGTAGGAGGATTCTTCGTGGTTAGGACTGACCACAACAACTTGTGATATTTCTTGAAGCAAAGGGATCTAAATGAGAGACAATAGAAATGAGTGAGAAAGGTACAACCATATGATTTTTACATTAAGTATGTAAATGGGAAGAAGAATGTAGTTGTTGAATCCTTATTCATGAGGCCTGCATCCTTCTCCATGTCAGAGATCTCAGCAGACTGGAAGTCCATCCTCTTGGTGGAATACTCCAAAAATACCTTCGCTTGTGAGTTGATGGACAAAAGTATTCAAGATGATAGGTACATGGTAGTGGATGACATCATATACTACAAGGACAAGATCTATCTTGTCCCTGAGTTCACAATCAGGGATAATATTTTGAAGGCAACACATGATGCACCACTGACAGGGCACCATGGGTATCTGAAGACATAACGGCGGGTAAGGGAGAGATTATTGTGGAAAGGTCACAAAGGGGATGTACTTTATCATGTGAAGGAATGTGTGACTTTCCAGAAGAACAACTTAGATTTCACACATCCTACAAGTCTATTTCAGTCATTTTCGATTCCGAAACAGAAATGGGAAATCATTTCTATGGACTTCATCACAAGATTACCCAAGGTGCATGGCAGAGATTGTATCTACATGGTACTGGACATGTTGACTAAATATGCAGACTTATTTTATATTCCTACTGAATACAACACATATCAAGTAGAAAATCTATTCTTCAGAGAAGTGTTTAGACTCCGTGACCTTCCAAGGAACATAGTTAGTGATTAGGATAGCAGGTTTCTCAATGCGTTTTGGCGGGATCTATTCAGGTTATCTGGGGTAGAGTTGACACCTAGCACTAGCTATCACCCCCATACTGATGGGTAAACCGAGATAGTAAACAAAGTGGTTGAGGGGTACCTGAGGAACTATGTGTCAGGACAACAACGAGCATGGATAAAATGGTTGCATCTCAAGGAGAATTGCTACAACACTGCTTATCACATGTCCATCGAGATGATCCCATTCAGGGAATTGTATGGCTATGATGCCCCATCTTTTGTGGACTTGGCATTTGGAGAGAGTCGAGCTCCTAAGGCCAAGGACTGGTTACAAGAAAGTCAGGACATCTTAAGAGTCCTGAAGGAGAATCCACATACCACTCAAAATCAATAGAAAATATATGTCGACAGACACATGGTAGAACGCATATTTGAGGTGGGAGATCTTGTCTTTCTCAGATTGCAACCATACAGACAGTCATTGTTGAAGAAGAGTGGTGCTGATAATCTTAAGACACACTTTTATGGGCCCTACAAAGTGATCAGGAGAGTTGGGGAAGTAGAGTACGAGATGGAGCTACTAGAGGGTTGCAGGATCCAAAACACCTTCCATGTATCCTACCTTAAGAAGGCATTGGGACAATAGGTCATTGCTTCAACAGAACTTCCTCTACTAGATGAGGAAGGGAAATTAGTTATATCTCTTGAGAGGATAGTTGATGTTAGGGAACAAAGACTAAGGAGCAGGGTCATTCAAGAGTATTTGGTTGTATGGAGAGGATTTCCCGCAAAAGATGCTACTTGGGAAGGGGAGTAGATCTTACGACACCCTGATTTGGAATTGCTTGAGGACAAGCAATCTTGGGAAGGGAGGATTGTAATGTCCCCTTCCAAGTGACCATGATGGAAGGTGATTCATTTTCCTATACAACTCCTGTAGGCTATAGTCAATAGTCAACAAGGGAAAATGAAGTCAAGGTGGTTTATTTGGTGTCACTAGGTAAAAAGATTGACAAACCCTAAAAGTGACATTAAATAAAATAAACAATTATATTTAAATGGAATTGGAGGAAAATAAAGTGAAGATTTGATTTGGTCAAAATGGGAGAAAGTTCTAAAAGGTCCAAAGGAAGGATAAATAGATGAGCAACCCTTCCCCTTGGTATTATGATTTGATATCTTATTGAGTGCTCTTGTAACTAGCGTTTTCATTGGGGTTTGGGGCAAAACCCTTCCATTGCAAGTTTAGTTTCGGTGATGCAATATCCACCCTATCTAGACAAGAGAGGAATTCATCTGGAGTTCTCTTTGATTTCATTGCGGTGCTTAATTTTATTTCAGAGAGAGAGTTGGAGGCATATCAGTTTGTACAAGGCGTTTGCAACAATTTTCAAGAGAAGACCATTCACTAAAATCCACAGGTATCAGAGGGTTTCACACAGCCATAACAGGGGGCATCCCCGTGGGTTGAGTAAGGGTCATTCCTCAAGGCCCCACGAGACACCCAACAGGCGTCCCGCAAGGACCCCTGTAGGTTGGGGGTTTGTAGTATATCGGTTTTGTGAAGGTGTTCTGAAGAGTTTGGAAGACCACCTGCAGAACAAAAGTCACTGGAGTAGAGTAGTGTAGGGCTTGGAGAGCCTTAGGCTTCATAGATTGACATCATTCTAGGTTTCTTGTGTTGTTTTTGTAGTAGATTATGATACTTCTTGGCGGCCATTAGTTTGTGTGCTTAGTAATATTTTGCAGTTGTTATTACAACCATTAATTACCATTGTACTTATTTTGGGAGCTCCCATCCATAATAAGATATCATGGTTATCTGCTATAATCTTTTGTAATAGGTGTTTATTATATATTTGACAATATTTCTAATTGAATAAGTTATCTTATAAGAAGTTAACAACACATTCACTTAAGAAGAAACAATAATTTGGAGGAAAAACATAATATCTCTACTTAACATAGTTGGTACATTACAAATTCACATTTCTTGGACATGAAGAATTTATAGATTAACACCCAAGAAGCCATAAAAGTAGTAGCTTTTATAATTATTCTTATTATGGGTGTTTAAAAAAACTCTTCATCGACCTTGCACTTAGTAAAGTAATGTTTAATTAACTATGATGAAATTTGACCTTATTAATAAAAAAACATCCACTCTTTAGATATAAAGTAGAATATGATGACACATAGTTAACATTTTTTTTTTTTCTTTTAGATATAAAGTAGAATATGATGACACAGTTATCAATTTTTATTTTTTTTATTATATGGTATAAAATGAGCTTATGATGTGTGATATAGTTTTTTTATATGCATTTGTAATTGGTTGTTATATGATGTATATATAGCTTTTTTTATATGGATTTGTAATGGGTTGTTATAGTTGTAAAATGTTGTAATTTTTTTGGTGTTGGCTAATTGTTCTATGAAATGGATTTTTGAGTCGGAATTAGATGATATAAATTTATACGAATCACTATTTTTTGTTGTTCTAAATCCATTTGCTGAAAAATCCCAAGGCACTAGGATTATACAGAAATAATCACTCAAATTTAAGAATCCAACAATTTCTCAGCGGAACAAATATCCCCTGAAAAATCTTCATTTAATAGAATCTTTAGCGTAAGACATTTGTTTTTGTTAGTTTTAAATTTATTATATTATAAGATTTGTTTATTTTAAATATTGGTTTTGGATTAAAATTTCAAATTACTTTAACTAGTTAAAAATTCATATTTATGGGATATAAGGAATTAGTTTAACACTCAAGACTTAAAAGTATATGGTATATGGTAAAAGTGAAAGTCTAATTTTTTTTCACATTCATGGATAATAGCAAATAATAACTATTCTCATAGTAATTTTTTTTTATTTTTTTTATTTTTTTATTTTTAAATATAAATTATTTAATTTTTTTTTTTAATTAAAAATGAGAATAGTCAGATTTATGTCATTTAAAATGTAAAATTATTTAAAATATTAAATGTTTTTTTATTGAAAAATCACAAGTTCAAATTCAGATGGATAGAATATGTAAACCTCCATAAAATAGTGACTATCTAAACAAACAAATTGATTCTCACATTAATTTTTTCTATTAAAACGATTTTTTTTAATGCGCCTATAGTAACACGAAACGGACCTATGCAGCTACAAGGTTCAAGAGGGGGGTGGCGCCCACTGATGCAAATGAGTTTTATAGATGGAATTGCAAAAGCAACCAATCATCCTTATGGGGCATAGACAAGAGACTTCAGATTTGGTAGAGGAGAGGCTGAGATGAAACGACATTGCCTGTGGATCTCAGGCATACAGGACACGCTGAGAAGAAACAATGATACTTGTGGATAAATTATGAGCCTGCAATTATTGTGGATAAATTTATGCATCTACGTGCTTCTGTGTATTGATATATTTTATATTTTTAAATGTTTGATATCTCATTCAGTTACTTTGTAGGGAGATAACTATCGGTGGGAGATAACTAAGGTCTCCATTTCAAGTCTAGTTTAAGTCTGGGCAGTGCCAAAATTAAGTATTTTTTTTAACTCTGCAAAGACTAGACGGTTTTGCGAGCACTATTTTATTTTAAATTCAGAGGGGGTAGGGTATGTATACTTCTGTAGATTTTACTAGTCAAATTGAGCGAAGAGGGTGGTCGTGACCTTAAAAATAGATTATTATTATTATATTGAATCATTGCCATATTCATATTCATGCAAAACCTGTTGAAAGTCTCTAGTTAAGTCTGGGAGGCGCCAAATTCATATTTGTGAAAACTTGTTGAATTTCTCCTATTCAACTCCGGCGGCGCCAAAGCTACTATCTTTTGTCTTATGCAGGTCTTGAACCTGCGACCTTCGCATTATTAGCACGACGCTCTAAGGTTGGGATGGGTCTACTATGTTTTTTTTGTTTATATGTGTGTGAATTGATTATTATTATTATTATTTTATTTTGTATTAAATTTAAATGGATGTAAAAATAAAATAAACCACTTAAGTGTTATGGATGGGAAGGATGTTACAATATTTTCCACATCAAGATGTAGGTTAAAAAAATTGTCTTTATGTTTTGACCACATAAAAGTTATGAATAGAACATATGTTACAATCTCGGGCTATTAAAAATGTCTATCAACACAATAAACAAAAGAAACAACATATATGGTTCTTCATCACATCTTTTATGTTCCTATTCTCCTATCCATATCCATATTTATACTATATTTTCATTCCTAAAATGAAGCGAAATTCCCCAAAAAAATCCTAGTTATTAAACCTATAACTATGTTGTTTTAATCAAATATGATCCTTCTTGATGCCCACAATGAAAGTATTATGTTGTGGAAATGAACTAGTAATTAATATTTTTGGTCTAAACTTTAAATTTATATTTCTTGAACTTTGTGGGAAGACTTAGTGGTTTCTGTTATCACATAAAGCTGTGAAAGGTTCACAAGATGACCAAGTCTTTTGTTGCACATAAACGTCCAAACGTAGAATTCAAAGCAGCCCATTTCAAGCCTAAAATACAAGCAACGAGCGAGTTTATTTTTCCAATGAAGAAGATCCCAGGAGCAATTCAGATCAACGACTTGCGTGTATTCGACATGTCAAATTTGCGCGAGGTCTAGTGCCAGACAGAAGCCCCAGAGTTAAAGATCAGGTGCCACACATCCTTCTCCATCAGACGATCATGATTTACTTCGGGAATTCAGGCTTCGAGAGTTTGACTTGTTCAAAATGGGTTGCGTGTCTTAGATGTTTTTAACCTAGTTGTTGGCTTTAGATCTTCCTCTTTAGGGGATGAAATTTAATATTGTAATTATACTATGGTAGCCTTGAGATTTGAAATATTAAGGATTTCAACATCCCAAGTAAAGGAGATTTCTTGTCCGATTTAGAAATTACAAGGATTTAACAGATAATAGTATCATAGATGCATGCCCTAGGCAAAGCACTTATGAATAAATGGCTTGTCTTCTTCTACCCTTGACTGGAAAAGAGGTTTTTGGTTTTTGGTTTTTGGTTTGAGGTAGCATGCTAGAAGACAAAATAGTTTATTTTCCATCATCTTTGGTAAATTTGTGCAGACATCGCCTCCTTAACTTGCAACTGTTGCCTTTAGTTGAAAGGTCGAAGGTGACATGGTGGAAACTTTGAACTTTGAAGACATTGTATATCATTTTCTCCAACACAAGGGTGGGAGGAAACAAGGAATTTCAGTTGGAGAATTAATAGCACAACCCCTAGAAGGCCCAAACACCTAAATGATGTCATGGCTTAATCACTTCACTCATATTGTTTCTAACAACCACGTGTCGGCCTAATCTCAATGAAAAGCCACTGAAAATCTAAGGACTCTCGACCCAACTCAAGAAGTATTGTTGTGAAACTTGAAAGACCTACTGATATAATAAAAAAATCATGGACACGAACATAGGGGTTATGTTCATGGTTAACAGTGAAAAAACTAACATGTTTATGTTTTCTGGTGGGCTAGTGGACAGTGGATCCTGTTAATGAAATCTCCCAGTGCTCTTCATCGTGAACCCTCAGTAACTGCTATCCCCACTGCCCATTTCTCCCCACTATGAACCTCGAAAGAATGCAGGAAATGAGTTTTAGAGTTTTAACTTTTTGTTAACCATTTACTCATTTTTTTTTATAATTTTTGCAATTTTTTTTTATGTAAAATACATGGTCAACTAGATATTCATGTACAATATTCGAACTGAGATAATTAATGTGCGAACCGAACCGAACTTCCGAATTTTCAAAAAAACAGTGACCAATTCGATCGAATTTGGTAACTATGCTCTCGATTGCCTCAATCGATGTCGCTTTCACACAAGTGTCAAAGCAAAATCTGAAAAACTTGGTATGTGAGATGAAAGAAAATGATGAAAGGATAAGATCACTAGAATATGATGTACAACGCTACAAAAGTGACAAGGATAGCCTCAAAGAATTCAAGGCATGTGTAGAGGGAGTAAAAAAGGAACTCCATAGTCTACCAACGAATATGTACGTAGGTTTGCAGGTCTTCCATCAAAAATCCACCTACATCATGGCTCATCTCAACAAATTCCACACCAAGAATACAAAGTTTTTTGCTCTCAGTGAAGGTTTGAATGATATGAAGCAGTGGATAACAAAAAATCTTGACGCCTCGCCAGAACTACCACGAATGACAGAGTGGGAAACAGATCTCAACTACACAACACTAGACTATTTCTAGCAAGTGGGGGGGGATATTGAAAAGGAGTTAAATAATTCACTCACTATCTGTGCCAAACTTTGCAAAGTAGCATTCATTATGGCCTTAAAAATCCATCTTCCCCGAATCGAAGAATTGGGCCTGCTAAAGGCCGATGTACAAGTTTTCTTGAAGTTAGAACAAAATATGAGGTAAAGATAGATGAATGTAATAACTACAACCAAAGTAACGATCAGTTTAATGAATGACCATCTCGTGAAACCAACTAGAGCCCAGAACATGATTAAGGTCTTTATGGAAATTTTAACCAGGGATATCAAGACCCTCTCCCATAACTCAATAGTTTATGAGGTCACATTAGAGTCCTTGCTATACCGCATAATATTCTCTATCTCTCGAGACACCACAAAGTTTGGACAACTTATTTAAGAGATAAAAGTAAATAAAGGGAGCACATGATGAAATTCAAAATTATTCTTCCTCCATTTTCTTATCTTTTTCTATCATCATTTCATCTTTTTTTTCTATTGTAATCTATGTAAAAACTAAAAAGGGGAAGATTAAGAGATAGGTAACTACTTCTTGTAGAATTCAAGAAGCCACAATACATAGTTACTTGGGAAACTATGAAAACCACAAGAGACCCACTTTGAGGGGGCTTGATATGTAAATTGTCATGGATATTCCATTGGAACAATTCCTCACAATAGATCTGATAAATAAAATTGAAATCTACACAATGAAGGTTAAATTCCTTTAAATTCCAGAATATTTAGTTACCGATTTTCTTCTTATGTATGAAATACACAAAATATGGAAAATAGAGAATAGTAAAGTACACTCACACACCATCCACAAGATAACACAAAGATTTTCTTTGGGAAACCCTTAAGGGAGAAAACCCAGCTAGGAGGTGAGGCTACTCTACTCTCTTTTTTGTTGTATGGAAATAATGCAAGTACAAAGGAGAAGGCACTCTCTATGAGGTTACCTGAGACCTATGGCTTGTTAGGCTTCTACTTAACATTAACCCCATATGTCATGCTCTCTAATTCCCCACTCCTAGTTATTTTTCTCATCTATGGAACAAAATACCACAATATAGAATGGGACTACTTTTCCTCCTAGTGGCCCGATATTTAACATAGCCCAATAGCCATCTAGAGGTAGGGCTTTGACTTCCTCAACCTTCAATTGTGATAAGGTTTTGGACCTTCTAGAATGTTCTTAGAAAATACACTATGTGGCTAGCTCCACATGTCTAAGTAATGGAGGATGGCGTGGCATCCACTCACACCATGGTGATCAATACGATAGGTGAACTTGCGGGAGGCGTAACTTTCTCATGACAACTCCTATTGACAAACGGTATGCCTCGTTGGAAAGGTATCAATGTGTAAAATATAGAATATTCCTCTATAGTAAGGTTTGAACAAAAAAAGTATCATTTGATGCCTCAAAATGGATCTAGAAGATTTCAAATGGTTTTTTGGACCCAGATTTCCAAATTTGGACCAGCCGTCAAAACGGCCTTGCAAGATGATTCCTCCCATTTTTCCACCTAGAAAGTACTGAGATAGATGAAAAATAATATAATTATCTAATCTGGATCAAGGCTCTTCAACTTTGTAACTTCGAAATAACTATTTTTCTAAATTTAATATTGAGAACCCCTCAGGGCCATTTTGACTGAGAGAAATACTTTGATTTCTGGCAGTGTGTTTACTTTGAACTTTTTCAAGTTAATGTTTTTCTTCCCTGAAGTGTTGTAAGGATTTTGTTGCACATATAGACTTTTATTTTGTGAATAGAAATTTTATGCAGTTATTTTTTTTCTCTTTTATGAATAGCTCTGAGATGATGAACATGCTCTGATGTATGAATGCATAGTTATGACTAATCTGGTTATGCTTTCATATATGCATGTTATTACTCTTTGTTTCTTTCTTACAACTAACAGAACAGAAGTAATGCAAAAATTACTAGCATTTGAGTCTACTCATTTGGTTACAATTAGTCGCTCCTAGTTATGATAGGATATAATAGGTTTCTTTTATGTAGTTAGTTTAGTTTGCATTTGCATACCATTGCCTTTAAACCATTCATTCATCCTAAACCCAGTAATGGTAGCTGGGCCAAAATCCGGATGGGTCTCCTAATCCAAACAACGTGAAGTCTAATTGAGACCTCACACTGGGGCATACCCCTATCTGTTGAAGGGCATTTTGCCTACATCAATAGTACTGTATAGGCTTTATTGTTTTCAAATATCTAAAAGTTAAAATATTTGACTAGACATTAAACACTAGTTTTTCTTTGATTTGGTATGGTCATGGTTTCCCAAGTAGCAGGTCACAAACAATCATGACTATAATATTTTTTGTAAAATATTAATATAAGAACTAGCTAGCTTATCAAAAATATATAATTAATCATAATTTAATTTGAAATATAAATACAATTTATAATCATTATATATTAAGTATTATTAAAAAAATCTCAATATATAAAATAATACTTTGCAACAAATTAATAATGATTAAAAACAATTAAACAAGATAATAATAAATTAATGAATAAAAACTATAAAAAAATATAATGATAAACTATATAAAATGAATAAATATGATTTTTCACTAAATATATTTTATTTCCCTTACCACATCTTATGAATTATAATCCAAGAAAATGTAACTTAGATACTAAATTAAGTGACTAAAATTATAACCTAGCCATGGGAATTGTAATTATGTAATCTTTGGAATAATTTTGTAATTACTAAATTATAAGTTACGGAATTATAATACAAGAAAACAACTTAATATATTAAGTCGTTAAAGTTGTAACCTAGCCATTGGGAATTGCAATTGTGTGATTTTTGGAATAATTTTGTAATCTCTAAGTTATAAGTTATGAATTAATTCAAAGTTGCATATCATCTTGGAAGTTTAATTTAATATAATTTATTATTATTATTTGAAAAATTGATAGAAAATATTAAAATTGTTTAAGTATGAATAATTTTTTTAATAAAATTAATAACTATATTAAATTAGTATTTTATTTGAACTTCATCACATCATGGTTATCAATACGATTAGTAAAATAATATAATTATTTAATCTGGATCAGGGCTCTTCAACTTTGTAACTTTGAAATAACTATTTTTCTAAATTTAATATTGAGAATCCCTCACAGTCATTTTGATTGAGAGAAATACTTTGATTTCTTGCAGTGTGTTTACTTTGAACTTTTTCAAGTTAATGCTTTGCTTCCCTAAAGTGTTGTACGGATTTCATTGCACATATACACTTTTATTTTGTGAATAGAAATTTTATGCAGTTATTTTTTTTTCTCTTTTATGAATAACTCTGAGATGATGAATAGGCTCGGATGTATGAATGCATAGTTATAACTAATCTAGTTATGCTTTCGTATATGCATGTTATTACTCTTTGTTTTTTTCTTACAACTACTTGAATGCAAGAATTACTAGCATTTGAGTCTGTTCATTTGGTTACCATTAGTAGCTCCTAGTGAGGATATGATATAATAGGTTTTTTTTTTGTAGTTAGTTTAGTTTGCATTTAAACCATTCATTCATCCTCAACTTAGTAATGACAGATGGACCAAAATATTGGCAGATGGATCAAAATATGGATGGGTCTCCTAATCCAAACGATGTGAAGTCTAATTGGAACTTCACACTAGGGCATACCCCTATCTATTGAAGGGCATTTTGCCTACGTCAATAGTACTATATATGCTTTATTGTTTTCAAATATCTAAAAGTTAAAATATTTGACTAGACATTAAACATTGGTTTTTCTTTGATTTGCTATGATCATGGTTTACCAAGTAGGAGGACAAAAACAATCATAACTATAATATTTTTTTTGTAAAATATTAATATAAGAACTAGCTAGCTTACCCAAAAAAATATAATTAATCATAATTTAATTTGAAATATAAATATAATTTATAATCATTATATATTAAGTGTTATTAAAAAAATTTCAATATATAAAATAATACTTTGCAACACATTAATAATGATTAAAAACAATTCAACAATATAATAATAAATTAATAAATAAAAACAGTAAAAAAATATAATGGTAAACTATATAAAAGTGAATTAATATGATTTTTCACTAAATATATTTTATTTCATTTATCATGGCATCTTATGAATTATAATCCAAGAAAATGTAACTTAAATACTAAATTAAGTGACTAAAATTATAATAATAATAATAATATATTTTTAAGGTCACGGTCAAGCCACACCAAATTGGTGTATGAGACCCCCTTGTTTGTGGGACAAGGGACCCCCCTCCTCCCATCGATTTGACTGGTAAAGTCTACGGAGGTATACATACCCTACTCCCCTCTAGATTTGAACTTGTGACCTCTTAAGAGGAAACACATGTTCTTAACCATTAGGCCCACTCAGGCTATACTTTTTATCTATTTTTAAGGTCACGGCCAAGCCAGACACCAAACTGGTGTATGAGACCCCATTGTTTGTGGGACAAGGGACCCCCTCCACCCAACAATTTGACTAATAAATTCTACGAAGGTATAACTCAGCCATGTAGAATTGTAATTATATAATCTTTGAAATAATTTTGTAATTACTAAGTTATAAGTTATGGAATTATAATACAAAAAAACAACTTAATATATTAAGTGATTAAAGTTGTAACCTAGCCATTGGAAATTGTAATTGTGTAATTTTTGGAATAATTTTGTAATCCTTAAGTTATAAGTTATGAATTAGTTCAAAGTTGCACATCATCTTGAAAGTTTAATTTAATATAACTTTAATTTAATTTTTTATTATTATTTGAAAAATTGATAGAGAATATTAAAAATGTTTAAGTATGAATATTTTTTTTAATAAATTCATCAACTACATTAAATTAGTATCTCATTTGAACTCCATCACACCATGGTGATGAATACGATAGGTCAAATAATATAATTATCTAATCTGGATCAGGTCTCTTCAACTTTGTAACTTCGAAATAACTATTTTTTTAAATTTAATATTGAGAATCCCTCATGGCCATTTTGACTGAGAGAAATACTTTGATTGCGGGTAGTGTGTTTACTTTGAAAATTTTCAAGTTAATGCTTTGCTTCCATTTCGTTGCACAGGCTCTCATGTATGAATGCATAGTTATAACTAATTTGGTTATGCTTTTGTATATGCATGTTATTACTCTTTGTTTCTTTCTTACAACTATTTGAATGAAAGTTAATGCAATAATTACTAGCATTTGAGTCTGCTCATTTGGTTACCATTAGTCGCTCTTAGTTAGGATATGATATAACAGGTTTCTTTTATGTAGTTAGTTTAGTTTGCATTTGCATACCATTGCATTTAAACCATTCATTCATCCTCAACCCAGTAATGGAAGTTGGGCCAAAATCTGGATGAGTCTCCTAATCCAAACAGTTTGAAATCTAATTGAGACCTCTAATTGAGACCTCAGACTGGGACATACCCCTATCTGTTGAAGGGCATTTTGCCTAAATCAATAGTATTATATAAGCTTTATTTTTTTCAAATATCTAAAAGTTAAAATATTTGACTAGACATTAAACATTGGTTTTTCTTTGATTTGCTGGTCCTCGTTGTTTCCAAGTAGCAGGCCACAAACAATCATAACTATAATATTTTTTGTAAAATATTAATATAAGAACTAGCTAGCTTACCAAAAAATATACTTAATCATAATTTAATTTAAAATATAAATATAATTTATAATAATTATATATTAAATATTATTAAAAAAAAAATCAATATATAAAATAATACTTTGCAGCAAATTAATAATGATTAAAAACAATTAAATAATATAATAAAAAATTAATGATAAACTATATAAAAATAAATAGATATGAGTTTTCACTAAATATATTTTATTTCACTTACCACATCTTATCAATTATAATCCAAGAAAATGTAACTTAAATACTAAATTAAGTGACTAAAATTATAACGGGAAATTGTAATTATGTAATCTTTGGAATAATTTTATAATCACTAAGGTATAAGTTAGTGAATTATAATACAAGAAAACAACTTAAATGATTAAAGTTGTAACCTAGAATTGTAATTGTGTAATTTTTGGAATAATTGTGTAATCTATAAGTTATAAGTTATGAATTAGTTTAAAGTTACATATCATCTTCGAAGTTTAATTTAATTTATTATTATTATTTGAAAAATTAATAGAGAATATTTAAAATGTTTAAGTATGAATTTTTTTTAATAAATTTATAAACTATTAGTATATTATTTGAACTCCATCACATATATTATTAAGGAAATAGCCAAATATCCAATAGTATTAATATTAATAAGTGGTGAGAAAAATAAATAAAAATATCTCATCATATTTATAAATGACATCTTTAATAAATATCTTATTAGATTAATTTAATTGAATTATATATATATATATATATATATATATATATATATATATATATATATATTTTGCACATTAAAAATGAGTTTAAATATTTTAAACTAATTTTTTAAACAATTGATCAAATATCCCCTAGATCAGGTGCCACCCGGAGTGACGATGGTTAATGCGATGGGAGAAGTTGATGCATTTCTGGTCCTGTCAGGCATGCAGTTCCCATGTGCGACAGATCAGGTTAGATACAAGGCTTCTCAATTTGAAGTGTCTGGAGAAAATGGTAAGTATCGAACAAACACGCTCTAGACAGACCACATCTAAGTTGTCATTCACGACGAAGAGATGATTCCAATTGCATGTACCCTTGGATCTTCATGTCATGGCGATCACTCAGAGGATAAGCATGGTGTGGGTGTTCTCTATGGTTCATTTTGATTTATTCCTTCAACTCCAGCTTTGTCTTTGGTTTAATCCAGACTCTATTCCTGACTGTATTTCGGTCTCTGCTAGGGGAAGCTTTGACATTCTCCTTGTGGCTTCCATGGCTCCTCAAGTCGTCCGAGTGAGGAAGACTCGTGTTCACAAAATTCAGGTAGCCCTCACAACAATGAAGGATACATAGTTTTATGCAAGATCAATCCCTCCGGAGGCAATGGAAGCCATGCAGTCGTTGGAAGAGGATGTTAATATAATCCACACTTGCATTTGAATTTGAATTTATAGTTTTCCCAAATGATTGAGGCATTATGTATTTGTTTTTATGAGTTCCTTACCCAATCCTCTATTGTAGCTGAGAAATATACTTTGCTTTGATTATTTGGAACCACAACCCTTTTTTCTTGTAAGAGCATCCAAACATTTTTTTAGAAGCAAGAGATTGGAGGAAGAGAGATTGGGGGAAGAGAAAGAGATTTTATAGATCCCATTGTCCACTTGCTTTTGGAATGACCATTTTTTTTCCATAATGCCAATACAAAAATTTTTTTATTTTTTTTTATCTATTGACTAGATAAATTTGTAGAAAAAAATTCTAATCATCTCCAACACAATTTTCGGAACCCAAGCCAATGAAATCCAATATGTTGGTATTGCTTCCAGTACTTCCTTAACAAGTACGAGTCTACTCCTTTGAGAGAGACATCGATTGCACCAAGTGTTTATTCTCTTTTCCACTTTGGCAACCAACCATTGCTAGTCACATTTTTTTATACATGTTGGGTTTTAATTGGAACCCCAAATACATTAAATCCTAGTCTAAATCAACTCTGTGGTAAGGGAATAAATGGGAGAAATATTCATGTTTTTATTTAGTGATACCCCACATGGAATTAATGGATTTCTCAATATTTATAACCATAACCATAACTTTACAAAATAACTCCAAAATATTTTTGAATTTCTCAACTGTGCTTCTAGTACCGTCATAGAAAATCAAATTATCATCCACAAATAAGAGGTGTGTAATATTTCATGCTTAACTAATACATATCCCTTTGAAACTACCAATTTTCGTAGCCTCTTTTATTAACCTACTTAGGTCTTCAACTATTAGAAGGAAGAGGAGAGGGGAAAGGTGGCATCCCTGCTTAAGACCCTTTCCTGGTCTGAATAAAGGGGATGCATCCCCATTGATTAATATGGAAAAGGACGCAGAGGTATTGCAACGCATCACTCAGACTACAAATTGATGACAAAAACCAAGTGAATAAGGATCAATCTCAAGTAAAGACAACTTACCATGTAGTAATCTTTGGAGAGGTCCACTTTAATGACCGACGATCTTTGAATTATCATCTTGATCAAGTGTAAGCTTTCTTGTGCTATCCCAACTGCCTCATGGATTTGTCTTCCCTCTAAAACTCAAATTGCTCTCTAGAAATTTATTTTGATAAACCATTTTAAGTATTTTGACAATAACATTTGAAATAATTGTGTCATTATAATTGCATAAGGATATTGGCCTAAATTTATCAAAAGATGTCAAATTATCCTCTTTAGGAATCTCATCTATAAAGGTAATGTTAAAGGCTCCTAGCATTTTTCCAGTGGTTCTAGTGGCCTCCACCACCATTCTTAGATTTTCTTCTATTAATTCATAGCATCCTAAAAATAATTCCATAGGGAGGTCCTATGGCCCTGGACTTTTATTCATTTGGAAGTTTTGTTTACAATTCCTCTTTCCTCACTTCTTTTATAAATTTCAGGTTGTCTAACAAAGTTAGGGAATGATTTGTATAGCGTAATTAATTAGACCATTTATGTTTTTCTTAATTAAAAAAAAATGTTTTAAAGGCAATTTTAAAAAATTATTATTATTATTATATTCTTTCTTTTATAGAAAAATGTTTTTTTTTTTTTTTTTTATTTCAAGGAATTTATAATTTTAACCTTGAAAAAATGGTGTTGTTGTCTAACAACACTTTTCAATTTGAATTTTGATATTGAGGTTTTTGTTGGCAATATTATGATGCTATTAAAACCATGGTTGCAAAAGGTGGTAATTTTAACCTCGAAAGAAATGGGTGCTATTGTTAGCACCACTTTTTGATTCAAGGTTGATTTTGAGGTTTTTTAACCCAAAAATATGGATTTTTAGGTTCAGAGTTCTCATTTTGAGGTCTTAGTTATCGTTAAGGTGGTAACTATGTTAAATCCTATAATATGCAGGGCTATCGACTTAGTTTATGTTGATACAATTTAAACACTCCAATGTGCAATGAGATTTTAGTGTACAAACAAAACCTGCCCACTTGAAATAAACCACTGGTAGTTTGTCAAAGGGAATGCTTCCACCCTTTCGAAATGCCTATTCTAAATCTTAAGTCCTTATGTTTTAAGTGTTGAGGTGGTTTGTCGAAATTTTTTGAGAGGTAGATTTTACACTCTCTCCACCTGGGTTCAAATCTCCAATGAGACCTTGGCTCATTGTGGTAAAGTTAGAAGAATAGGCACCCCCTGAGTGGGACCCCCTTCATAGGTGTCTCCGGACGTCTCGGTCCTTGCTAAGTCATAAGTTTCCTACTAAGCACTGGCTTGTGGGTTGTTGGCACTAGCCTAGGGCTTACAATGGCAGTGAACCGAACTTGAACCTGGGCCTCACCCAGGTAATCGCGGCCAATTATCGATTCCCCTGGATCTAAAAAAAGATAAAAGATAAAAATAAAGACAAATTCTTAACCAATTAAAGATAGTTTTAAGTCATACTTCAAAATCAAGTTCATATTTTTTTACTAATTACAATTAATTACGATTAATCATAATCTACTAAAATCTTTTTCGAAAAATGTTTTAATCTAAACTAATTAAATGTTGAAATTTTTTCCTTTATTAGAATCTTATTTGATAGTGTTTTAATATTAACTAATTAGATGTGTTATTGTGCAATTTGTACTTTCCCAAAGCTAAAGGCAAGTGATCAACAATTGGCGTAACAGGAGGTTGTCCTATCACTGTCACCTAAATAATGTAGAATTTTCAATACACTTAATGTATTTCTTGTGATTCTCTTGATCTAACAATTATATGCCACTGTTAAATACATAATCACTTCTACTATTATTCTTGCAGAAAATTAAACCATGATCACAAAGTGAAATATCAAGAACACATAACACAGAAGTTTTATCGGGAAAGCGTAAAGCTAAAAACCCCACTATCATATATTATGTATATCATGGATCATGAAACAATCTCATACAAAACTCTAATCCAAGAGCTCTCAATACAATACAATCGTCTCACACTGTCATACAAAACTCAGCAAATACATGTGCCAATTTCTGTGTCCAGGCAGCCTGCCTCCTCTGCACAATCCATGCAATTAGAATTCTCAAAAATGAATTCGAATTGCCTAGTTTGCACATGCTCATGAGCATATCCACTGCATGTGTGATCAAATCACAACCGATAGCCAAACTGTCCCTTTCACCTGTTATCTCAACTGGGTCTCCACTGGATCTGACATGCATGTAGTTAACCGTGGCGTATCTTCAGTTGCATGTGAGTTCACTAATTGTGAATTAATGAATAATTAATTCACTGAACTCTCACTAGTGCAAGTTTAGCTACAACTAGTACAACTAAGCTTAACTCACTTAACTACACTTATAATTATGTTACAACTCCAAATCACTCAGTTATAAATGAGATAATAGATTAATATTTATTGTCCAATTTATTTAAGGGAAAAGTAAATTAGACACATGTTTCTTGTTGACTTTTCAAC
>ML803144.1:41620-97230 GCA_009831015.1 Picea engelmannii
TCCATGTGAAACTTACCCAGTATCTCCCTTGCATACTTTCCTTGAGACACAAAAAGTTCACCATCTCGCTGCCATATTTCCAATCCAAGGAAATAATGAAGAAGGCCCAAATCCTTCATCTCGAACTCCTTTGCAAGGTCATCATTGCATGAGTGTATCAGCTGCTCATCAACAGTCAGTATTAAATCATCAACATAAAGAACAATGATTAAAAGCTTACCCTCCACCACAATTTGGTATAGGTTTGCATCTGCTTCACTTTTGGTGAAGCCCAATCCGGTGAAATAGATGTCTATCCGAGTGTACCAAGCACGGGGTCCTTGCTTCAGCCCATACAATGATCTCTTGAGTCTGCACACATGTGATTCCCTGTCCAAGGTCTCAAAACCTTCTAGTTGTTCAATGTACACTTCTTCCTCAATGATCTCGTTGAGGAACGCAGCTTTTACATCCATCTGATGAATGCGTCAGCCCATCTGCGCTAAGAGTGCAAGGATGGATCTTATGGAAGAGTACCTTGCGACAGGTGAAAAGGTCTCATCATAATCTATCCCCTCGATCCGTGAGAATCCTTGGGCCACAAACCTGGCCTTGTATTTCTCAACACTCCCATCAACAACTTGCTTTACCTTGTAGATCCATCTCGATCCTACCACTAATTTATCAATCGGTCTTAGGACAATTTCCCATGCACTTTTTTTGACAATGGAGTCATACTCCTCTACCATAGCATCAACCCAAGTGGGATCCTGCACTGCTTCCTGAAAGGAAGATGGTTCAGTCACAATACATTTTCTCATGAGAGCCATGTATCCAGCAAATCGATCAGGAGACTGTCTTTGTCTGTGCTGTGAAGTAGGGGCTCCTACATTCTATGCAGCTTCTAGTCTCAATTTGTCAGCTTCCGTAGTGCGCTTTCTACCATTTCTAATGGATGGCTCTGCTTCAGTGGTTTCCTCCACTCCATGAACCTCCTCATGTGACTGATCCACATATTGAGACTCATCTTTGGGAACTAGCAGTTCCTCTTCTGCATGCAAGTATAGCTCCCTCTCAAGCGACAACCGCATGGCTTTCCCCTCATCGAATTTTATATCCCGTCGCATAATAGTCATCTTACTGTTCGACAAATACACACGATAATTATGGGGTGTTTCTATGTACCCCACAAATATCCCAACTTCAGTAGTCAATTCTAGATTCTTCCTGGAATCCTTGGTCACATGAACATAAACAGATGAACCAAAAATCTTAAAATGAGAAACATCAAGTTTCTTACCAGTGAAAGCTTCTTCATGTGTACTCATGCCAAGTATTCTATGAGGAAAATGGTTCTGCACATAAACCGCAGTATTGCATGCCTCTACCCACAAATGCATTGGTAGGCCCTGATCATGCAACATCGCTCGTGTTGCACCCATGATCGTTCTGTTCTTTCTCTATTGGACCCCATTTTGTTGTGCGTTATGAGGCGCTATGAGTTCTCTTCGAATTCCTTCTTTGCTGCAGAATTCTTTGAATTCGTTAGAGATGTATTCTCCACCATTATCACTCCTTAGAGATTTCACTTGCTTCCCCGACTCTTTCTCCACCAATGCTTTAAACTCACAGAACTTTGAGAATGTTTGATCATTCTTCTGCATGAAGAATATCCAGCATTTACAAGAAAATTCATCAACAAAAATAACATAATACCTATGTTTTGTTGTTGAAGCAACCGAGAATGGTCCACACACGTCTGTGTGAATTCTCTCCAGGATCACCAAAGAACGGTTCTCCTTTTCATGAAACGTGGACTTTACATACTTCCCCAGGGTGCACCCCTTGCACTGATCTAACTGAGCAAGTGTTCCCCTTGGAAATCCAGTAGATATTTGTTGCATGATCTTCAAGGCTCCATGATGAAGATGGCCCAATCTCATGTGCCATAGTTCACCCTCATCCTGACTCACCACTTTTTCTGCCTTGCCCACCATGGCACCGCAACCATCTACCTCCAACATGTAGAGATTCTTAACTCGAATCCCTATCTTCTTGACTTGACCAGTTGCTTTATGTTGCAGAAAAGCTTTTCCACCGCTAAAAACAACATCATAGCCTCTATCCTCCAACATTGCAACTGAGACCAAGTTTTTCTTCAGACCTGGAACATGCATAACATTTTTCAATTGAAATGGTTTACTTGAATCCCTCTGAAAGGTAATGGTACCAATACTAGTCAGACTGTATCGTCCATCGTCGCCCATCTCTATATTCATTCTGAGATCTTTCTCCTCCAAGTCAATGAAATACTCTTTATCTCCCATCATGTGGAAGGAAGCACCACTATCCAAATACCACATTAATCCCAATGCACTTGAAGCCATGCATGTGATCAAAGCGAAGTCAAGTTCAAATTGCGAGACAAGAGCCTCACCAGTTGCAGCTCCAGCAACCGTCTTGTTCTTCCTCTTCTGCGGATAGTTAGTAGCGAGATGCCCATGTTCATGACAGTGAAAACACTTCACTTTGGACAAATCCAGCTTCTTGACTTTAGACTCAGATTTTGAATGGAATTTCTTCCCTTTCCCTTTCCTTTCCTTGGCAGTCAAAGCACAATCCTCTTCATCATCACGCTTTGATGAAGATCCATCTCTGGTGTTCCACCTGAACTCCTCTTGCACTAGATCCGACCATAATCGTTCCCAATCTGGCAATTTTTCCCTTCCATTGACAAAGTCTTGATAACTGTGCCAACTCTTGGGAAGTCCTAGGAGATCCAAGCTCACCAAATCATCAACAGCGACTATTATTCACACACTTCCAAGCTCATCCCAACATTGGACAAACTTCATGAGATATTTTGGAATGGTGTCACCCTTCTCCATCTTGATCTTCCTGAGTTTATCTTTGAGCACCAATTTCCTATGGTCGTTGTTGTTTTGGAACAGATCCGTCAAAACCTTCCACATTGCATGTGGTGTGGTTTTCCCATGGAGACTTGAGACAACGTGGTCTCGTACTCCCTCCAACAGAATCCTCCTTGCCTTTGCCACTTTCTTTTTCCATGCATCAAGATTTGCAGTGGCTGTCGCATCTGGCTTAGGAACATCTTTGTCAATGTAATCCTTCAAGCCATTGTCTTCAAGTACTACCTCCATCATGTCCTTCCAAGCAATGTAGTTCAATCTTCCCTCGAGTGCATACTCCAACCTCAAGCCATTAAAAGACATTTTGATCTTGAATCAACTATCGCACCAAGAAAATCCTGCAAATTCGAATGTTATCCAACCACAAAAACTCAACTGTTGCAATTCCTCTTGCCCTGGGAGGTTTGCACCCCACCTGAGAGAATCCTGAGGGAAGTTCGCACCCTACCTGTGTATAGCCTGCAAACTTGTTGAGGGAGTTTTCACTGTAATGCACTGTGGGGTGAGGGAAGTTTGCACTTCTCCTTTAAGTAGCCTGCGAGAATTTCAATGAAGTTCTCACCTCTCCTTTGAGTAGGGTGCGAGAATTTCTACTCCTAGAAATGTGTGTAGTTTTCAGTACTAAGGTTTGCACCCTTCCAGAGACAGGACCTGTGAAAATACTATTATGTTCACACCTCACTTCCGTGGCTCTGTGGCTTTGATACCATGTAGAATTTTCAATAAACTTAATGTATTTCCTGCGATTCTTCTGATCTAACAATTATATACCATTGTTAAATACATAATCGCTTCTACTATTATTCTTGTGGAAAATTAAACCACGATCACAAAGTGAAATATCAAGAACACATAACACAATTTTTTTACCGGGAAAGCGTAAAGCTAAAAACCCCACTATCATATATTATGTATATCATGGATCATGAAACAATCTCATGCAAAACTCTAATCCAAGAGCTCTCAGTACAATACAATCGTCTCACACTGTCATACAAAACTCAACAAATACATGTGCCAATTTCTGTGTCCAGACAGCCCGCCTCCTCTGCACAATCCCTGCAATTAGAATTCTAAAAAATGAATTCGAATTGCCTAGTTTGCACATGCTCATGAGCATATCCACTGCATGTGTGATCAAATCACAACTAATAGCCAAACTGTCCCTTTCACCTGCTATCTCAATTGGATCTCCAATGGATCTGACATGCATGTAGTTAACCGTAACGTATCTTCAGTTGCATGTGAGTTCACTGATTGTGAATTAATAAATAATTAATTCACTGAACTCTCACTAGTGCAAGTTTAGTTACAACTAGTACAACTAAGCTTAACTCACTTAACTACACTTATAATTCTGTTACAACTCCAAATCACTCAGTTATAAATGAGATAATAGATTAATATTTATTGTCCAATTTATTTAAGGGAAAAGTAAATTAGACACATGTTTCTTGTTGACTTTTCAACAAATAAGACACCTCTTTCTCTTTAGGGGTAGTACCCCAGGGGAGATGTCCCTGGTGACCTAGGATTTTGAGAAGGCAAAGGTAATAGTATCAATAAAATTCTTCCCCTCTCACAAGTCACTATGATCAGAAAGTCCCAAAGGTTTTATTTTTGATGAAGCAAAGATTTTCTTAAGTGTACCTTCCCATAACAAGACACCAAAAAAAACACTATTTGCAAGTACCAATTGATATTAGTGCTTCATAAAACCATGGACTTTGAATAAAATCATGAGCTGATATAAAAGATGAAGCAACAAGAATATTTATAACAACAATGTATATATAATGATAGCTTCACAATTATGTCTTAACTAAGCTTCAATAATGACCAAATATGATAACCTAAAATTGGCAATATGCTAGTATTTGTCAGAAGCAAAGAAGGCAATGTGAAGTCAGCTCTAGCACTTGCTTTTAGATGCTTTTACTATTGTTATAGATGGTTGTAGATTTCTTTTGTAACAATAGTAAGATAGTTAGTAAGTTAGTCTAATCTAAGGTTAGGAGTGGTTAGCAAAGACCTTGAAGTAGATGTTTTGAAGGTTGTTTTCATCAATCAATCAAATGTAAGGTATGAACTAGTTCCTTTAGGGTAAATGGAGTCACGTTTGTAGTAGAAATCTTAGGGGGGGGGAAATGATAATGAGTGAACTAAAGACAATAGGGAGGATGGTTGAGGTGTTAGTAACCTAAGGCCTCAATCATCCAAAACCATAGAAGAAAAATGACTACTAGGAAGTAGGTAATCCTAGGCCCTAGCGGTTTTCCTTCTTCTTTAGGTCAATCTTGAAATAAAATATTAATGAAGCAAAAGTACTAGAGTGATACTAAGGTGGGGCTCTAGCATATGCTTCAATGGAGGTCTCTTCTAGAAAAATCAAGTAGGTGGACAATTATTAAGAGAAGGACAATAACATGTGCTTTTCTCCTAGGGTTTCACACTAACAATTTCATAATCTCATAAATGAAAAGTAAAAGATACCATAACCATTCAAAGAGAGAAGGATTGCATATTTCTACTTACATTCACCAAGAGTAATCTAGTCACAAGCCCTAATTGAAGACTTTCCACCATGAAAATGCAAAAATTCACCAATAAAAGATACCTCCAAGAGTTGTGCACCACTTAGTTCAGCCAATAAGCCTTAAAAGAGGTCGAATTTCAGACCTCACACTTGTGTGAGTGAAATATGATGAATAAGAATGAGAGTTTGATCTCTTATTTATACAATACAAATGACCTTTAATCACATTTATGTCAAAAAAGGCCGACATGGCTAGTTTACATGAAAAAAATCCAATTTTACATAAAATTGACAATAAAAACCCTAAATTCATATTTTTTGGGTGACGTCATGCCCCTCCTAGGGTGATGTTGGCCTCCCTCTTGGAACACTAGGCCTCCAAAGTGAAATGTTGGGGCTCAAAACCCCTCAGGAACTGCCACACGTGCCAACCAAAGTCGTTCTCATGTTGAATACCTCAACTGGATGAAGTCAAGGATCTGAATGATGACATCACAAGCCTTTAAGGTCCAACGTCATGGTAGGAGGGAAAGACCCCCATGGGTTCAGGCCTACCAAAGTGCCTCTGGTGGAACATCCTCCCTTTTCTTTAGTGCAAGCCTTTGGTATCTCTCTGTCCCTGGCTCGGGTCTCAACATCCATTTGGTGGGTTTTTATCCCTATGGAGGTCTGAGCTAATCATCTCCCCATATGTACCTATCCATCAGGCATGGTCCTATGGTAACAACAAGTACTCCCTCCATGGGCTCATAAGTCACAAGGATCATAGCAATGTCAATCACATCTAATAATCAATTTAACCAAACATGTGCAAAAAAAACCCCTTTTCCTAGACAAGTGCTCGAAGACGTCATGTTATTCTACAAGCCAAGTATGGAGAGGGTTTCAAGATGTCCTATTGGGATAATTCTCCTTAGGCATGGGGTGTTTCCAGGTGAATACCAATCTAGTTCATGTAAATGTATGAGATGGTGTAGGGGATGTTTGGGCAAGGGGTGCAGTGATAACAGGGAAATGTAGGTCTTACATGTGGGTCCCTCTGTAGAGGGTGAGCTTCACCTTGTCATGGATGCAATTGTTTCCTAATCCATTCAATTCCTTTTTAACCTTTGTCTTATTTCTTTTTATTTCAAGAGAATAGCAGGAGGGCACTGCCCTGACGTGGTGACTAGTGGTGACAATGTTACCCACAAGCATTTCATAGAGATGAGAAGGTTGCCTCATGATGACACCCCCTTTCTCTTGTTTATGCCACCAAGAGCCACTACCATGGTGTGGTAAAAAAATGAATAGCAGTTTCATACTGCTACATGACCATGGACCTAATAGGTTGTCTCATGATGAGACCCCCTATCCACCAACTAGGTCTTGAGTTTTATTCTAATTTATGGGTCCCCCCTTTTTCTTGCTGAGATGCTATTTATTTCTTTCTCAAGGATCCATGGGCAAAGGATATCAAGGTTTGATCTTGGATTTTAACTTTTTACAACTAATTTTACCCTCTGGGCCTTTAGACCCTTCTTCCCACAAGGAAAGGTACAACCCTTAATATCTTGGGAAACCCAATGCCCGAACCAATGTAGGGGATAGATGAGATGGAAAATGATGAAAAATGATAAGTATGGAAGGAATGGACAATGGCCTTTCATAGACCCACCCAGTGGCAACTCATCCATAAGGGAACCAACATGCTAGGGCACTATGTCAGCCCTCCAGGTATGGACAAGTTAAAAGGAAAAATGTCCAAGAAAACATCATGAAGCAAAGGAGAATTACATGCACATATTCAAATTCTTTGAGAATCAGAGTGACACATACCATGATCCCCATACTCATTACCTCATGGATCAATACTCACTGCTACTTCAGATCCAAGACAATGGGATGGATGTTGTTGCTGCTAACAAAATGGAGGCACTGAATAAGAAAGGATGGGCCCTCTAGGGCCAAGCTCAAGTCAATATGGCTCTCGGTACTCCATGTCTAGGACATGTGGGCCTCGAGAAATAATATCCTTAGTTATCCCTAGGATAGGGGATAACATCTGGCTCCAACTTGGGGACCTATGCTCACTGTAGAGTGCACGAGAACCTCAACATCTCTGGTATGACCTGTGACCTACTATATCTCAAAAAAAATGATCAGTAATCATTTGGGGTGGTGATATCACCCCTAGCTCATATATTATAAAATGAAATACAAGTAAGAAATCATATATACAAATGGAAATACAACTACTCTAGCATGATATGCAGATGGTATATAATATGAATTCAAATGCCTATCTACTTACATGTACTTACTTGTGAAGTCAATTATTTTCCCCTTGATGGGGTTTGAGGAGGTGTCCACTAACTGGTAATGGACGTCTTCTTCCTTCCAATGTGGATAGATAGTAGGAATTATTGACTGACTTCATTCTGACTCTAAAAGTTCCAAGCCAAAACTTTGTGCATCCATTAATATTGTTAGCCTCCCCCATCTTTGTATCCCACTCTAAAACCAAATCTCCTTGCTTGTAGTCCCCTCCTTCAGAATCAACTGCTTCGTGTACTCTGGTGTATTGTGTCGAGGGGGAGTGGGGTTATGTAATTAGTATGTCTTCTTGGTTTGGCTCAATCAAAAAATGTTCATCGTCCCCTTTACATTTGACAAAGCCAACTCCTTTCCTTCTAAACCTTATCAAATTGTCATATTCTTGTGTAGAAAAACAGTCATCCCAATATTCAGAAAGGTCAGAGGCATCATCAAGATAATCACCCCAACGTGTATCTCTTTCTTGCCCCAGAATGATGGGTTGGGGTCCTATCAAAGAACTATCCCTTATGTATGTTTCGTGCAAATGTAACGTCTTGTCACTTCCTTGTGTATTGTTGTCCTTGTGATTGCTAGGAAGATTCTGGTCACCCTTTCCCTTGGTGCATGTTATCTCATTAATATTGTCTTCTTATACCAAGGGAAGAGTGGTCCAATCTTGAAATAAGCATGGATCTATGGATTTGTAGTCACTATGTCCATTATTACACCTTTCGATGTGTTCCATTCTCTTTGTCTTGTTATGCAAGGTGATGCAATCTTGGTCCCTGATGGGGATAGTTGTGTAGGACAAGTCCATCTGTAGAATTTTGCCTAAAGTAGTAGCCCATTCCCTAGATAATATCATTCACCAAGTGTCAATTATATCGACAACAACAATGTCCATTATGATGGGGAAATTAGGGTAGTCAGCAAGGTGTACTTGAAGACCTTCCATCAAGTCGTAGACCTTGATCCCCCTTGACTCAAATCTATGAACGTCGGTATAAGGCCATTTCCAACCCCAATTGGTTCATAACCTTCAAACTCATCATATTGACAGATGACTCAGATTCAAGCATGTAATTGTGAAGATATAGGTCATCTATTAGCAAGGAAGTGAGAAAGGGTGTTTTCTCATTTTGCTCAAAATGACTAGTTTGTAATAGTGTGGAAGTTTCTTCGAATGATTGTTGGTCATCTGGGGTTTGTTTTTTCAAATAAGGGATTTCCAACATTCCACGAATCCTTTTTACTTTTTGTAAGATATAGGCCATACTAGTGCTCAAGTTGTTCCTATCATTTCTAGGTTTTGGGAAATGTTGGGGTAGATCGCCAACATACACCTGGGGCTCTTCAAGCTTTACCCTAGAGTCCTTGCTTGTTTGGCCCAAGCATTAAATCCTAGGCGTCCTCATGTATTTATTTTCTTGGTTTTGATCTGGTGTGAACAAGGTAGATATGGAATCTACATAATTAGATTTCTCATGAGTAGACTTTGGGTGATAATGTTCAAAATGGGAGTCTTTACATGATAAGGACCTAGGATCATCTTCTTGTCTTGGAAAATGTTGTAGGTTCAAAGTGTTCGGACAAATTTGTTCTTTTGGAGCATGAGGTTTTATATTCTGAGGAAATATCATAGAAAGAGTCTTTTGGCTTTGTGATAGTGACATTTCTAACTAAATGATTTCTTTAGAGGTACCTAGATCCTTAGAGGGTTCATGTTGTTTTGAAAAATTTAAGGAATCTTTCATGTTTGAAAAACCCGTGCTCCATTTCCTAGGGAAAGTATTATTTTCTTCCTCTAGAATCTTTGGGAGTTCATGCTCTTGTCCTCCCATGCTTTCCTTATTCAGCTCCCAAATGTCATCATTGTTCAAAAAATTGACCTGATGGATGGAGTCGATGAACTTAAGATTCTCTTCAATCTAGAAAGCAACATCTTGTGCTTCTTCTAGTCTTGTAGGAAATTGGTTCTTGAGGGTAAATTGTAATCTTCCTTCTAAGGAGTTTAGATAGTGTTGGAGAATAACGCTCTCTTGGTGAAAGTTGGGCTCAAGTTTGCTAATGAGAGTGTTGAACCTATCATTGAATTCCCTAAAATCTTCACCACTTTGCTTGCAAATTTTGAGGTATTGAGAATAAATAAAGGCCATACTTTCTACCTTACCCCATCTCCTCATAAAAACATGGTCCAAATCTTCATGTGTTTTGAGGCCTACACTTGGGAGTGTGTTAATCCAATTCCCACCATTCCCGATGAGTGAGTTCAAGAAAATTCTCATAAACGTGTCAGGACATTCTTCTCCAGATTGATGGAATTCATAACCCTCACAAAATTTAGTCCAATGTGTGTTGCCATAAGATCCTACTTCTCCCAGGAATTTAGGTATCTAGGAGTCGACTTCTTCCAGGAGATCATGTAATCCCCCTTGGATATTATCCAGGTCCAAAGGGCCAAAAATTTCTTTGAGAGACCATTTAGGAGAAGCTACATGGATGACAGAGATAGGAGGAAGATAAAGTGTATACTGACGTTTACTACGAGTCGTCATTGGTGGTGTCACCCGACAATCTTCAGGATATTATCAAAAAAGGTGAGGGGATCACCCTCAGTGGATTCACCAGATAATCCTTCTAAGGATCATCAAAGAGGAAATCACCCGCAGTGGAGTTTCTAGGTAAGCTTTGTGAAGTAAAGGCTTTTGGATAAAGGCTTACCGAAAAAGCGTCATTCGAGGAAAATTAACTCGATGATCCTCGACAATGGCACCAAAATGTTATCGCGCAAATTTTACTTTCCCAAAGCCAAAGGCAAGTGATCACTAAATTGGCGTAACATGAGGTTGTCCTATCATTGTCACCTAAATAAGACACCTCTTTCTCTTTAGGGGTAGTACCCCAGGGCAGACGTCCTCGGTGACCTAGGGTTTTGAGAAGGAAAAGGTAATAGTATCAATAAATTCTTTCCCCTCTCACAAGTCACTCTGATAAAAAAGTCCCAAAGGTTTTATCAAGATGAAGCAAATATTTTCTTAAGTGTACCTGCCCAGAACAAGACAACAAGAAAAACATTATTTGCAAGTACCAATTGATATTATTGCTTCATAAAACCATGGACTTTGAATAAAAGCATGAGTTGATATAAAAGATGAAGCAAAAAGAATATTTATAACAACAATGTGTATATAGTGATAGCTTCACAATTATGCCTTAAATAAGCTTCAATAATGACCAAATATGATAACCTAAAATTGGCAATATGCTAGTATTTGTCAAAAACAAAGAAGGAAATTTAAAGTCAACTCTAACACTTGCTTTTAGATGATTTTACTGTTGTTATAGATTCTTGTAGCTTTATTTTGTAACAACAACAAGATAGTTAGTAAGTTAGTCTAATCTAAGGTTAGGAATGGTAGCAAAGACCTTGAAGTAGATGGTTTGAAGGTCGTTTTCATCAATCAATCAAATGTGTGGTATGAACTAGTGCCTTTAGGGTAAATGGAGTCACTTTTGCAACAACAATCTTAGGGGAAAAAATGATAATGAGTGAACTAAAGACAATAGGGAGGATGTTTGAGGTGTTAGTAACCTAAGGCCTCAATCATCCAAAACCCTAAAAGGAAAACGACTACTAGGAAGTAGATAACCCTAGGCCCTAGCGGTTTTCCTTCTTCTTTAGGTCAAGCTTGAAATAAAATATTAATGAAGCAAAAGTATTAGAGTGCTACTAAGGTAGGGCTCTAGCATATGCTTCAATGGAGGTGTCTTATAGCAAAACCAAGAATGTGGAGAGTTATTAAGAGAAGGAAAATAACATGTGATTTTCTCTTAGGGTTTCACACTAACAATTTCATAATATCATAAATGAAAACTAAAAGATACCATAAGCATTCAAAGAAAGAAGGATTGAATATTTCTACTTACATTCACCAAGAATAATCTAGTCATAAGGAATTGCCACACATGCCAACCAAATCGTCCTCATGTTGGATACCTCAATTGGATGAAGTCAAGGCTCTGAATGATGACGTCAAGGGCCTTCAAGGGCCAACGTCATGGTGGGAGGGAAGACCACCCTAGTTCCAGGCTTGCCAAAGTGCCTCTGGTGGAATGTCGTCCATTTTCTCTAGTGCAAGCCTTTGATATCTCTCTACCCCTGGATGGGGTCTCAGCATCAATCTGGTGGGTTTTTATCCCTATGGATTTTCAAGCTAATAATCTCCCCATATGTACCTATCCGTCGGGCATGGTCCTGCAGCAACAACAAGTACACCCTCCATGGGCTCATAAGTCATAGAAATCATAGCAATGTCAATCACATCTAATAATCAATTTACCCAAACATGTGCATAAAAATCCCCTTTTCCCAAACAAGTGCTCGAAGACGTTATGCCAATCTACAAGCCAGGTTTGGAGAGGGTTTCAGGATGTCCTATTGGGATAATTCTCCTTAGGCGTGGGGTGTTTCCAGGTGAAGACCAATCTAGGTCATGTAAATGCATGAGATGGTGTAGGGGATGTTTGGACAAGGGGTGCAGTGATAACATGGAAATGTAGGTCTTACCTTTGGGTGCCTCTATAGAGGATGAGTTTCACCTTGTCATGGATGCAATTGTTTCCTAGCCCATTCAATGCCTTTTTACTCTTTGTCTTATTGCTTTTTCTTTCAAGAGAATAGTTGGAGGACATTTCCCTGGCGTGGTGACTAGTGGTGACAACATTACCCACAAGCATTTCACAGAGATAAGAAGGTTGGATCGTGATGAGACCCCCTTTCTCTTGGCTATGCCACCAAGAGAGACTACCCTAACATGGTGACCAGATGAATATTCATGTCATACCGCAACATGACCATGGACCTAATAGGTTGGCTCATGATGAGACCCCCATCCACCAACTAGGCCATGAGTTTTATTATATTTTATTGGTGCCGCATTTTTCTTGTTGAGAATATTTTTATTGTTTTCTTGAGGATCCTTGGGCGAAGCATGTCAAGGTTTGATCTTGGTTTTTAACTTTTTCCAGCTGATTTTACCCTTTGGGCCTTTAGCCCCTTCTTCCCACAAGGCAAGGTACAACCCTTACTAGCTTGGGAAACCCAATGCCCAAACCAATGTAGGGGATAAATGAGATGGAAAATGATGAAAATGATAAGTATGGAAGGAATGGACGATGACCTTTCATAGACCCACCCAGTGGAAACTCATTCATAAGGGAACCAACTTGCTAGGGCACTCTGTCACACCCCCAGGTATGGACAAGTTAAAAGGCATAATTTCCAAGAAAACGTCATGAAACAAAGGAGAATTAAATGCACATATTCAAATTCTTTGAGAATCAGAGTGACACATACCATGATACCCAAACTCATTACCTCATGGAGCAAGACCCACTGCTACTTCAGAACCAGGTTGATGGGATGAATGTTGATGTTGTTGATAGAATGGAGGTGTTGAAGAAGAAAGGATGGGCCCTCCAGGGCCAAGCTCAAGTCAATATGGCTCTTGATACTTCATGTCTAGGACCTGTGGGCCTCGAGACATAATCTCCTTAGTTATCCCTAGGATAGGGGATAACAACATGTTCAAATATTTTCCTTAAATAATTTAAAATAGCTTTAATAAATCTCTCTAGTCCATACCACCTTGAATGAGAGGCCCATGCATAGAGTAAAGTTAACCCACTCACACATAATTTGGAGAGTAGAGTGTGGCTATTGCTCCAACGTCTTTATAGTTGAGCCCGACTCCATTTGATATGTTATCATGATTGTAAACTTGGACTTCATATGCCTTTCACTGATAGAAAATGTGGAAAACCATGTGATGGATAGATTTTAAATAAAAGAAATTATTTTTAAATGTTAATTTAAATATGTAAGAAGATAGATTAGATTGTGAATGGGTTCGATTAAAAAGGTTGCAAGATTTTTATTTTAAAGTTGGTTGATATTATTGGATATTTGATTAATTGAATTTTTTTGGTGAGGTTTTTTTAATTCATATATTAATAGAATGTATATATGTGTAAGTTATTCCACATTCTCAAGGCATTATAATGTCTATTGTTCCACATGCTCAAGGCCATTTTAATGTCTATTAAACCTGTTCCAAAAAACTACATGTTTGTTGGCATTTCCTTGAAGGGAAACCAAGCTAGGTATCAAAAAAGGATTATAGCGAATTAATACTGCAATTAAAAGCAAGAAGTTTAAAAAGTTGAAACACAAGAAATCTATAAAAACTAAAAACACAATCATATGCATCTGAACTAAAATAACCCTATGCATATCCTGACAAACAAAGATAGAGTTGTTCACAATCATTGGAGTGGGGCATAAGTGATGCATGACAACTTAGTCTCTGCTAAGCGCATCTTTCATTTGTATTATGTAAATGCTTTTGTTTTCATTATGTACTATGTTCAAATCATCGACCCTACTTTTGATCTAAAGGCTAGACCTTGTGGTCTTATTTCCTTATGGCTACCTATTTTGATGAGGCCCCGCTATCAATGTTTCTCCTGCTATTGAAACTTAAACTGATTATGGTTCAACAGAGTAAACTGGTTTTGGATCTGAATCAACTGAAAAAACAACTAGCACTAGAATTGGAATTGCTTCAAGGCAATATACTTAGGAAAATGCACCTGCAACTGTCTCTTTTTCGTTATCCTGGTGCAAAGAAATGAACTACATTTGGATCTGCCTTTACTCATGCATCAATAGGCTCTGGTGCCTCCACCGCCCACCCTATATAGTAGTAAATTGTATGAGGGAATGATGTCTCTATATTTTTCTTTGTCTACAACACCCTTGATTGTGGTGATGCTTCTTTATATTGATCTACTGCATATCGGTGATATTGGTGCTTCTTTGAATCAATAAATTGTATCTTGAACAGACTAGATATTATTTGGAGCCTTTAAATAATAGTAGGGAACACAAATAAAGATATTAAGTCTATAAAGAAGCATCCTTTGTCCAGAGTATGGAAGGTCAATGTTACAAAGAGCATTAATAAACAAAGCTTGTGCATGTGACCCAAGAAATGATGTATGGGACATCAAAGACACAGATTAAACCTTGTTATACATACATCCAACATCAAAAGGCAAAAATTACAGTCGAATATCCTCCAAAGTTGGGGTTTCAACTTAATTCAGTTATATCAACTCTAAAATTTAAAAAGTCCAAACTTATATAGCCCAAATAACAGCTAAATCAGAGTATATCTACAAAACATATGAGAAAGATGACAATTTTCTCCCTAGAGGTTTAAACAAACAAAATCTCTACAATATTTACAAAATGCAAAAAAATCCATTATCAAATAACATAATACAGATATCCACTAAAAAGGAAAAAATCTCCACTAAATAAATCTAAGCATTGCACATTTATAGATACAAAAACAAAGCTTCAATATTAAAAATGAAGATTGAATCGTCAAATCTAAGATTTGAGATAAATTTTCCTCCAAAATAGAAATCAAGCCGCTTGAGTTTCGAAATATTTACAGTATCTCTGAAAAATACCTAGACAACGACTGATGTAAATGGATCCTTTAACGTCAACTCGAATCCTCCTCTCACCAATCTCCGACATAGCTATAAAATACTAAAAATCCTCTTTTGCAAAAGCTAATCCACATTATATTGTGGGAGAGGAAGAACTTTGATTAAATATTTTGACAGGCATGGATGGAGACTTCCAACCTACAGAGCACAAAATCCATCCATCGCAACAATGAAAAATTCTTGGGATTTACTTCTGGGACAACTGTGCTCGAATTTGATGAATTTTGGAGTCCATCTTTATTTTGCGGGATGAAATTTGAACAGTCAAATATTGAAACATCTGGCGGTTCAAACACTCTATTTTTGTTTTAATTACATGGATGTACACTCTAGTTGTTTGGCCACATAGAAACTAACTTGTTATTTATTCATAGATTATTCGCCATGTGGCATTGAATATGGAATTTTTAAGTAAAATGGTTGGAAAAGTCAATGGGAATACACACAAATGAGTAGAGTACCTAAGGTTCTAGAGCGCATTAATAAACAAAGCCTACGCATGTGCCTCAAGACTTGAATTTTTAACCCAGTGCTAATAATATTAAATACCGAATTAAATGCTCACCGACACCTCTGCAATAAGGGGTTCAAGTTATTCACCAATCATGATTTAAAAAAAATGATTTAATTTTTTTCTTTTAAAAAATATTCAATATAACAATGTTTAACTTTGAAAAGTTGTCTAAATTTATAGTCAAACTGCTTAGTCAACGACATATGAACGTGAACTCATCATTATAATCTCCTTGGTAGGGACTAATAAGATAAAATATTTAATTCATAACCATTAAAATAAAATATAAAATAATATATATATATATATATATATATATATATAATGTTACTTTTTATCATTTAATGGAAAAAATATTATTTTTCCTTCTAATACAAAGAAACAATGCACTCTCTTTGGGATAATCTTAGAATGATTTGTGTATCGTCTTCTTCACTTTATTTTAAAAAGAAAATGTATAATGATGTGTGTATTCATCTTCCTAACTTTATTTTTAAAAAGAAAATGTGTATTTAACTTTTAAGCAAATGCTAAATATTATGGTTTTTAATTTGAAGATAATGATGAAAATGAAACCAAGATAGGAGGAGGCGATGGAGAGAAGGGTAGGTTAGAGCTGCGAGGTAGGTTAGTTTGTAGGGTTTTGATAATGGGTTTTAGTGGATCTAAAATGGCGACGACAGGGGTGGGATCATCATGAACAACAGAGTCCTTGAGTCAATCTCGAGACAAAATTCAGCAAAATCAGTTGGCATTCAAGGACACGGTGAAGGGGAAAGAACAAAAGCAGCCAGAGTACATTGAAATGGGGGGCGCATGCAAGGATGTCATTGGTAGGCCTGTGAAGCAATAAAGCCTTAGATCTGACAGAACTAAGGTGAGCAATTGTCTTGTGCACACATCTGAAACCCCAAGGTATGAAGTGACCACATCTAATATTGGAAACTACATACAAAATATAAAGGACCACACTTTAATAGGAGAATCCATGGGTATATGGCCATTTGAAAAATCCCTCACGGGGTGGGTGAGCTTTAGATGGAAAATAAAAGGGAAAGTATATCTAAAGTTAGGTTCTAAAGGTTTCTTTACAACCATATTTGTCAATCCTACAGATAGAAACAAGGTGTTTGATGAAGGGCCATATTTCTTCAATTCAGTCGATTTTCACCTTCATTACTAGGTAAAGAGGTTTTCCCCAGAGAAGGAATATTTCACGGCTGCACCAGTTTGGGTCAAGCTATAATCATTACCGCAAGAATTCTAGGAGATGGAAACATTGGAAGGAATAGGTAATACTCTGGTATAATTCATTAACATATATGAGATCACAAAGGCTACCAAATACACCTTGTATGATCGGATCTGTGTTTATATGAATGTAGCAGGAGCCCTCCCGGATGCAATAACAATATCCTATCAGGACAATGAATGGACCTAGGTAGTGGACTATGTACACGTGCCCTTCAGATGTAGGAAATTCCATGCTCATGGTCACCTATTTCGTGATTTCCCGATGAATATAAAACAAAACGATGCCAAGCAGCCAGAGGATATAGATGCATAAGGCTTCACTAAAATACAAGGAAAGATGAAAAGGAGTCCAGAAAACCAAGGAGGGAGGATCCGAAAAAAATAAATTCAAAGTCCTGGAGGAAATCTCCCCCAAGAGTGAATACCACACCATGGAAGAACCAAAGTAACAAAAAACCAAAAAATTGACTACCCCTATCGACTCAAATCCACAAGAAATATCAGGGGGGGGGAAATAGCAGGGCACCAAGGAAAATATATAGAGACAGGAGGAAGAGAACTGGAAATGAAATCTCAGGAGAACCAAACCACAAACAACCAATACGCAAGAGGGTATGGGATAGAAATGGAACATATTGAAAAACAACCAAAATCCCGAAAGCAAGATCATGGAGAATAGGAAGCAAAGGAGGAAAATACAAAGCATATGTCGTATATACAATAGAACTCACATAACAATAGTGGGAAGGAAGTAGGTTTGGGGATCTTATCTAGCTCATCGGGTGAATTTAGAGTAAAAAACAACCCCCTGAAGATCCTTAAGAAATAAACCAATGAGGAAAAAACAAGGGGCAAAAAACCATATAATCAAGTGATCGAAGAAATGGTAGCACACCTAGTTGATTCGGGCCAAG
This sequence comes from Picea engelmannii, assembly GCA_009831015.1. NCBI lineage: Eukaryota > Viridiplantae > Streptophyta > Pinopsida > Pinales > Pinaceae > Picea > Picea engelmannii. The sequence goes on from ML803144.1 coordinate 59,627, forward strand.
TAGTAGGCTTCCTGGAAAGGTACTTTGAAACCCAACAGAAGTGATATCATGAAGCTAAAATCATGGAATGTGCATGTTTTTTAATGCCCCATCCAAACATAGAATGCTAGAAAAAAAGGATAACTCAGGAGAAGGTTGAGATAGTAATGATTCATGAAACAAAGTGTGATAGAGAAACGATGGTAAAGATAGCAAAAAAGGTTTGGAAATACTGCAAGGTAGAAGCGATTGATTCAAAATGGGCTTATGATGGCATGGTGATCCTTTGGGACCCAAGGAAATGTAATTTGGACATGTTCGTTCTCTTTCCAAGGATCCTCACTATGAGTTTTGCGGGGATAGGATCTCATTCCCAATTTTTCATTTTGAATGCTTATGGACCTTAGACTCCTCTTAAGAGAAATTTTCTTGATTCCTTGACCCACCCTCAGTGGCCATCCTTGAGTTATTGGGGGAGATTTCAACATGATCATTTCCCTTCGGAAAAAAAAAGGCAGAGCTAGACATCTTGAGGGGAAGAGTGAAACCTTACGAGAATGGATAGAGAACAATAGCCTCATAGACATCTATACCAACAATGGCCCTTTCACCTGGAATGACAAGAGAAGGATGGAAAATAGCATAGTTGTTCATATAGATAGATTTCCAACCATTGAAACCCTTTTCCGAGGACAAAAATTTATAGCAACGAAAGTCATCCCTTTCTATGGCTCGGATCACTGACCGATCAACCTCACTTGGGAGGAAAATTTAGTGCCTCGCCCCAAGCCCTTCCGATTTGAAATTTTTTGGATGGACCACTAGGACTTCATGCAGAACATAAAAACCTGGTGGGGCGAGCTCCCAAACCTATATGGCACTAAAATGTACCAATTTCAACAGAGGTTGAAATACATCAAATTCCAACTCAAGAAATGGAACAAGGAAGAGTTCAGGAATATCTTTGAGGAAAAGAAACGGTTAGATACATAAATGGAGGAAATTCAACTAATAACAACAACATGGGCTATAACAGAGGAGACTAAAGAAATATAAACTAAAATCGGAATGGAACTAGACAAGCAAGAAATATAGGAGGAAACCCTATGGAAACAAAAATCTAGAGTTCGGTGATTGAAACAAGGAGATCGAAACACAAAATTCTTCCATAAATCCCTGTTGCAAAGAAGAAACCAGAACATGATTACAAATATTATTAAAACTTCTGGAGAAAGAGTAGACTCTACCAAAGACATAGAAAAGGAATTGGTAAACCATTTTAAACTCCTACTCACAGATCCAGAAGAGAATAGGATGGAGGTTATCCAAGAGATCACAAGACACATCCCAAATATTGTAACCCCAGATCAAAACAAATTTTTAATGGGGCCAACCTCTGGAGGAAGTGGAAAGGACAACTATGGAAATGAAAACGGGGAAGTCCCAGGAACCAAACAGATTCACTACTAATTTCTTCCATAAGTGTTGGAAGGTTATTGGGAAGGACATTTGGGAGGTTGTGGAAGAATCAAGAACATCAAGTTCTATTCTAAAATCTTTCAACGCCACCTTAATCACCCTAATCCCAAATTAAAAAGAGGCAAACAGGACAGAAATTTTAGACCAATTGCGCTATGCAATGTCATCTAAAAACATTTCTCCAAACTTGTGGCCAACAGACTCAAACCCTTATGGAAAAATATCATTTCAAAGGAACATGGGGGTTTCGTAGAGGGAAGACAAATCCTTGATGGGATAGTAGTTGTGCACGAATCGGTTCACTCCATGAAGCAATAAAAAAAAGCAGGCATGCTCATTAAATTAGACATGTCAAAGGCATATGACTGAATAAGTTGGAAATTCCTACGAAAAATGCTAGAGGCCTTTGGCTTTGCAGAGGAATGGGTCTGTTGGATCTATGGGATAATATACTCAATTTTCTTTTCAATCCTAGTCAACGGGTCCCCGTTCAAAACCTTCAACCTGATGCAAGGAATCTTCCAAGGGGACCCTCTCTCCCCATATCTCTATATCATCCTAGCGAAAGGGATGGGAAGACTGCTCCAGAAGGAGGCGACCAAGAAGAAAATCCAAGGGATAAGACTGCAAGAGGAGGTAGACCCTGTGACCTACCTCAAGTTTGTCGACGAAAACCTTCTCATGGGTGTACCCACTGTGAAAGAAGCCAGAGCTATCAGGCACATGTTTGACATCTATAAAGAGGCCTCGGGTACAATCATAAACCTATCTAAATATCAAATTTTTTTCTTTAACACTCCAATTATTGTACAAATAAATGTAGCCAAGATTCTTGTGTTCCAATGAGCTAGCCTCCCCTCCAAATATTTGGGAGCCCAGCTAATTGACAAAGCCATACATAACATATTGTGGCAAGAACTACTAGAAAAAATAGAAAAAAAGATAAACAACTGGACCCATAGATTCCCGACTCTTCCTAGGAGAATTCTTCTCATAAAGTATGTCCTTAGCTCCATGCCCATGTACTTATTCGCAGTGTTGGAAACACTAAAATAAATCCTGAAAAAACTCAGGACTCTCCAGATAACCTTTCTTTTGGGGGTTGCTACTAAAGAAAAAAATTGGCCTTAATACCCTGGGAAAAGTTATGAAAACCAATTTCCTATGGAGGGGTAGATATCAGGACCCTTTACATGCAGGACGAGCCCTAGCAGCTAAATTATGGTTGAGGTGGATCACAAACCCAAAGGATTTTTAGGCCAAAGTATGGAAAAATAAATATGCCTCGGAGGAGGAGCTACAGGATCTTATCCGCATGGATGGAAATCGACCAGGCTCCTGTTGATTAAGGTTGGTTGTCATTGATGTCAACCCTTGAAGAAAGCCCAATAGCACAAAGGTTTGGGTAAAGGACCCAAATTTGTTTGATGTATAGATGACTCATTATTGTCTTGTCATGGTTGATAAGAAGTACAGATGGATGAACTCCAAAGTGGTCCCCTTATGGTGAAAGCCTTCACGGGAAGACGCTTTGCAGATTGATTTATCCTATAAGTATGGTTAGAGAACCCATGCTTAATTGAGGAATAATGAGATGAATGACAATGATTTTGTCAGTGAAACTATCCTAGATGCATAATGTTTTTTATGCTATTTCTGATGGTACGTGGAACGTCACATAACTCCTCATGGTTAGAGAGTTATGACCATATGAAGTGGGAGAACACTCATGAGTCTTATAGAATCCCCCAAGAGTCAAAGTGTCTTGCAAAAGAAATTATTTTAAATGGAGAAGCCCTAAAATAAGGAAAGTGTAAGGCTACATGAAGATATAAATAAGAGGCAAAGCTCACTCATTAAAGACACACTTGTACATATTGTATATATATTTTAATGTGTAAAGCTTATTGTAAATACTTGTGGATACATATGAAGTGGCGAATGTCTGAGGTAGCATGAAGGGTTGACGGTGAAATTCTCGGAATTACAGTGAATACAAAAAACCCTATTTTTTGAGGCATATGCGGGTTGTCTGTGTATAGGGTGAGTACATGTACGTGGGTTGTCTGTGAATAGGGTGCATACATACGCGGGTTGTTTTTGTATAGGGTGCATACATGTATGCGGGATGCCTTTGTATAAGGTGAGTATGTACGCAGGTTGGTTGTGTATAGGGTGAGTACATGCTGATAAATCCATGGAAACTTGAGAAGAAGAAGATGTAGAGGTTCTAGATTCTGAGATCAAGCTCCCAGGAAGGTCTAAAGTGATAAGATACATCAGATCCATCCATTGGTTCAAAAGGTATGTCTTATTTCTATGAATAGTTGGATTTTGATGTATGCATGAGGAATGGCAATGGAGATTTGAGGATTCTCCCTAGAGAGACTAATGGCTACATGGGATCTTCTGTATAACTCAGATCTACATAAATACAGTGCTGGTATGTTCATCATTGATACTTCTGGTGAGACACATCTTGTATTTCTTGGCATATGGATAAGGGTTTTTATGGTACATGGTTGAGAGCTTATATTTGTGTATTAGTTGATGTATTGAGAATATGAATATCAGAAAGGGTTTGATGATTAATATCATGTGATGGATATTATACTTGTTTATGATTACACACACCTATGTGGCACATGACTAGAGAGAGACATGTTTGCCTTGAGTAAAGGTTATGTATGAGGATTCATGCACAAGGTATAGTTACAGACTGGATACAGTGACAAGTTATAGATCTATGTGAAAGAAGTAACAGAGGGTCAGAAGTTTTCAAGAAAAAGGAAACCCTAGTTTTTATAAGGCATACGCAGGTTGCATAACAGTTAGGGCATGTACATATGCGGGCTGCATAACAGTTAGGGCATGTACATATGTGGGTTGTAGCACTACAGGTCGTGTACCTGTTGTATTTTTGTAGATACATGTTCAGTTCAAGTACATATTGATTACAAGACAGTTGTACAAGTTGGATGCAGGTCAATGGTACAGGTAAATACAGTTGTACATCAATATATCTCACAGTGAAAGTGTGACAATTGTTCCATCATTCTACTTATACTTCAGGGCGGTTGGACGGGGCAAGGATAGGTGGTTGTAGCCTAAGAACATAGGGGGTTGTATCCTCCTTCTGGTTGTAGCCAAAGAATTGGGGAGTTGGAGCTTGCCTTAGTTTGTAGCCTAAGAAACTAGGGGGTTGGAGCATCCTTCCAGTTGCAGCTGGAAAACAAAGGAAGTTGGTGCTTCCAATGAATGTAATTCTTCAAGACATATAAGAAAAATCATTCTGTGTTTTTCTCCCACTTTAAGTTTCCATGTAAAACACTGGTGTACTATGTATGTGTGTGATTGTTCATTTCTTATTGCTCATTATTGAATAATAATTATACATTGATATAACACTTGGATTATTTGGTGAAAAATGATTATAATTGTGTTATTACTTATTCACACCCCCTCTCAGTATTCCAACAATTGGTATCAAAGCAGGTTCCTTCAAAAATCAGTTTAACCACTGAAAGGTAGATCATGGAGAGCAACAACTTGTATAAAAATGGAATACCACAATTTGATGGACAAAAGTATGTCTTTTGGAGCATAAGGATGAAGACATATATACAGGCACATGGATTTGAAATTTTGCAATCAATTGTAGATGGATACACAACACCAACAATTCCACCAACAAATGACAAAGCAGTAAAACTTGGTCTAAATAATTCCAAAGCCACAAATGCACTTCTGAATGGTCTCAGTGAAACAATATTCACCAAAGTTTCACATTGTAACTCTGCTAAAGAGATTTGGGACAAGCTTTGAAATATTTATGAAGGAGATACAAAAGTCAAAGCAGCAAAGCTTCAAACTTATAGAGGTCAGTTTGAACAACTAAAAATGAAGGAAGATGAGAATATTGCAGCCTACTTCTTACGATTCAATGAAATAGTGAATGTAATCATAGGATTGGAAGAAGAAATCGAAGAATCTATAATTGTTCAAAAGGTACTAAGATCTCTTCCTATGATATTTAACCCTAAGATATCAACACTAGAAGAAATATCAGATCTAAACTCAATAAGCATCGATGAACTGCATGGAATGTTCATAGCATATGAAATGAGAACTGAACAGGAAAATCCAGATGTAAAAGAAGCAACCTTCAAAGCATCCAAAAGATCAAAGCAAAAGAAAAGACAACAAGAAGAATATAACAACAATAATGACGTCTCGGAAGATGATGAAGAAGTGGCCAACTTCGTCAAAAGACTGAATAGGGGAACCAACGATAGGTATAGAGGTAAGCTTCCTTTAATTTGTTTTAATTGTGATGGTATTGGTCATTTTGCTAACAAATGTCCTCATAAGAAAAAGATAAATGATGAAGGTTACTCAAAAGGCAAACACACATATAAAGGCAAAAGAACTACAAAGAAAGTTTTCAAGAAAAGMTTATGCACCAAAGAAGACATCTCATCATTAGATGAAGATGAAGTCAGTGACAACAAGACAAGAAGAGTTATATTCATGGCAATAGAAGACTCTGAAGAAGAATATGAAGAAGCCAAAGAATAATATGAAGAAATTGAAGAGGTGAAAGTTGACTTTCGAGAAGAATTAATGTGTGCCATAGAAGTTATCAGAAGATAAAAGAAGAAAAACAAGAAACTACAAGAAGAACTATACAAGAAAGAAGACACTCAAGAACTAGAACAAATGATCACAAAATTGAAGGTTCAAATAGAAGAAGAGAAAAGAATTGAATAAGCACTCAAAGAGAAGCTAGAAGAAAAGGACATGATCATTGGAAACTTGGAAGCAGAGATTGTCACATTAAGAAAGGATATTCAAAAGAAAAATATGCAGAATAACTCAAAAGTTTTGGATGACATTATCAACAGTCAAAAATCTCATTTTGACAAGATCGAACTTGGATACAATCAGACAGAAAAGGGATCAAGCTCCAAAACAACAGAGCAAGAAACATATCCAAAAATCTACGCAGAAACAATCAAAGGGGATAGGAATATTACAGGGACACTCCTCCACTGAGAAGATTCATATTTCAGAATCAACAACCGACAAATAGGCCTCAAGAAGAAGAAGGATTCACAAGAGCACCTCCTTTCAGAAGATCCTCAACTCCCAGGTATCAAACTATATTTTTTGGTTTATGTTATGCATGTAATAATTTTGAACATAAAGTTGTAAATTGCAGAGCTAACAAAAAGAACAATAACAACTTTGAGAGTCATACACAAAGGGGTTATTCAAGAAGGCCTAGTGAAACACATAGAAGAAGTTACAACAAGTTTGAATCTTTGAGCACTTAAGTGGAATGTTACAAATGTAACAATTTTGGACACATGGACAAATAGTGCAGAATGGCAGTCCCTCCTAAAGAACCTCAACAGAATAACAATAATCATAGACATGAACCTCAGAAAAGGACATGGATAAGAAATCAAGATCAGTATATCAATGAAGAATGCACAATTGCTCTGCAATCTAATCAGAAGAAACGTGGTTGGTATGTTGACAATGGGTGTTCAAAACAAATGATAGGTGATAGAGACAAGTTTCTTACATTGCGAAAGGAAAGAGAAGGATCAGCCTTCTTCGGAAATGATGATTCAGCCAAAATCATTGGAAAAGGCACAGTCTGAATTGGGAACAAGAATGAAAAGGCAAAAAATGTTCTACTAGTAGAAGATATGAATCATAATATTCTAAGTGTGATTCAAATGTGTGACCAAAGTCATAAAGTTACTTTCGATTCACAAAAGCGTGAGATAAGAAAATAAGGTTCAGGGAAATTGGTTGCTACAACTGCAAGAACTTCAAGCAGCATATACGTGTTAAGTGAAATTGGAAATGAAAAGTGTTGTCTAGGAAAGGAAGATGAAAATTGGCTATGGCATAGAAGAATGGGTCACATTCATTTTGATAACCTTGTTAAAGTCAGAAAAAGAGAAGCATTCAGAGAAATTCCCTAGATCACGAAACCAACCAATACTTTATGCAAGCATTGTCAACAAGGAAAGCAAACAAAGACCAGGTTAAAATCAAAGGAGTATTCAACGACAAGACCACTGGAAATTGTGCATACTGATCTAGTTGGACCAACTACAACAAAGGGCTTAAAAGGTGAGAAATACTTTATGTTATTTGTTGATGATTATACAAGAATGACTGCAGTTTGTTTTCTCAATAATAAGTCAGAATATTTTGAAAACTTCAAGATCTACAAGGAAATGGTTGAAAATGAAATGGATTCAAAAATCAAATGCTTGAGATCTGATAATGGAGGAGAGTTGACCTCAAAGGAATTTATGGACTACTGCAACAATCATGGAATAAAAGGGAAATTCTTCATTGCTAGGACACCTCAACAGAATGGAGTTGTTGAAAGAAAGAACATGACAGTATAGGAAATGGCTCGAACAATGCCAATGGATTCAAAATTGACAGATATTTTTTGGACACAGGCAGTGCATACATAAGTTCACATTCAAAACAGAGTAATGCTCATAAACAACACCGATAAAACTCCTTACGAGCTATGGAAAGGAAGACCACCAAATGTGAAGCACTTCATAGTTTTTGGAAGCAAATGATATATCAAAAGAGAAGATGGCAGAATGGAAAAGTTTGACTCTCGTGTGGACAAAGGAGTACTTGTTGGTTACTCAAGTACAAGGAAAGCATACAAGTGTTACAATCTAAGATTGAACAAAGTTGTGGAAAGCATCAACGTGACAATTGATGAAACAGACAGACCAGAATCAAAGGAAGAAGAAAATGAATCAATGAAACAACCCTTAGAAGAAGAAGCATAAGATGAAAATAGAAGTAGAAGAGGAAGATGAAGAGAATCTGACAGAAGCAGAAGAGCAAGTTCAACAAGTGTCTCCAAAGACACCCAATAAACGAGTACAGAAGAATCATCCTTTAGATCAGATTATCGAAAACAAAGATGCAGGAGTTGAGACTAGAAGAAGACTCCGTTCACCAGAAAAAACACACCTAGCACTCTTATCTACAATTGAACCAAACTGTTCTGAAGAAGCCAACAAGGATGAATTTTGGAATAAGGCCATGGATGAAGAATTGGATCAAATAGATAAAAATGACACTTGGGAATTGGTTCCAAAACCAAAGAATAAGAATGTGATCGGCACAAAATGGGTATTCAGGAATAAATTGAATGAAGATGGAAAAGTTACAAGGAACAATGCTAGTTTGGTATGTAAAGGATATGCACAGATTGAAGGAATCGAATTTGAAGAGACATTTTCCCCAGTTGCCATAATGGAAGCAATCCATTTTCTTTTAGCTTATGTATGTTCCAAAAATATTAAAGTATATCATATGGATGTAAAATCAACTTTTCTGAATGGGGAACTTGAAGAAGAAGTCTACATTGAACAACCAGAAGGATTTCAGTTGTCAAAGAACACAAATTATGTGTGTAAATTAAAGAAGGCCTTGTATGGTCTAAAACAGGCTCCTAGAGCATGGTACTCTAGACTGGATAAGTATCTGCAACAGGCAGGGTTCAAAAAAGGAAGTGCAGACAGCAACCTCTACATCAAGCTAAGTCAAGGTAATATTTTATTAGTTGAATTTTATGTTGATGATATTATTTTTGGTAGTGATGATGACAGGTTAAGCCAGAAATTTGCAAAAGATATGCAGAATGAATTTGAAATGTCGTTACTTGGAGAACTATCCTTCTTTCTAGGACTTCAGATACGTCAAAGCAACCAAGAAATTTGTATTTCTCAAACCAAGTATATCAGAGAAATGCTAAAGAGGTTCGGAATGGAAGATTGCAAACCAGTTATCACTCCCATGCAAACCAGTTGCAAGTTGAGCAAAGATGATGATTCGAAGTCTACAGATCAAAGGCAATACAGGTCAATTATTGGCAACCTACTATATAAAACAACATCTAGACCAGATGAAATGCAGGCAGTTGGACAGGTGGCATGATTTCAAGCAGCACCAAAGGAATCACATGTATTAACATTAAAGAGGATTTTCAGATATCTCAAAGGAACGGAAGAGTTTGGATTATGGTATCCAAAAGGAAAGGATATATCACTTATTGCCTACACAGATGCAAATTTGGCAGGTTGTATTGATGACCGACGAAGCACCAGTGGAGCAACGTTCTCCTTAGGTGAGTGTTTAGTATCATGCCTAAGCAAGAAACAATCATCAGTATCTTTATCTATAGCCGAGGCAGAGTATATTGCAGCAGCATCATGTTGTACATAGGTTCTTTTTATGAAACAAACTCTGAAAGATATACAGGTTGAGTATGATGAGCCCATTCCAATCTATTGTGATAATACAAGTGCCATCAGTATCTCGAAGAACCCGGTGATGCACTCCAAGATGAAGCACATTCCAATCAAGTATCACTTTCTATGGGAGCAGGTTGCAGAAAAGAACATCAGAGTTGAGTATGTGGGCACAAAAGAACAAGTGGCAGACATATTTACAAAACCCCTTCCATGGGAAGCCTTTGAATATTTTCGCCAGAGACTTGGAGTTATTTCTACTCCAAAATGAATGTTTTTTGAATGCTTATCTTATATTTCTTAGATGTACACAAGGAAGCACCATAAGAGGAAAGTTCAGTCAGGGGGTGAAGCCTCGGATGGAAAGATACCTTTGCCATTGATGACAAAGGGGCAGAGATTTATCAGATTCAGAGGACAGAGACATGGTTCCAGGGGGAGCAGATTTATCAAATGTAGAGGACAAAGGCATGGTTCCAAGGGGAGCATGAGTGATATCATTTCAGTATTTCATCAGAGTGTTGTTATCAATGCCAAAGGGGGATATTGTTGATTAAGGTTGGTTGTCATTGATGTCAACCCTTGAAGAAAGCCCGGTAGCACAAAGGTTTGGGTAATGGAACCAAGTTTGTTTGATGTAAAGATGAATCATTATTGTCTTGTCATGGTTGATAAGAAGTACAGATGGATGAACTCCAAAGTGGTCCCCTTATGGTGAAAGCCCTCACGGGAAGACGCTTTGCGGATTGAGTTATCCTAGAAGTATGGCTAGAGAACCCATGCTTAATTGAGGAATAATGAGATGAAGGACAATGATTTTGTCAGTGAAACTATCCTAGATGCATAGTGCTTGCCATGCCATTTCCGATGGTATGTGGAACGTCACATAACTCCTCACGGTTAGAGAGTTATGACCATATGAAGTTGGAGAACCCTCATGAGTCTTATAGAAGCCCCCAAGAGTCAAAGTGTCTTGCAAAAGAAATTATTTTAAATGGAGAAGCCCTAAAATAAGGAAAGTGTAAGGCTACATGAAGATATAAATAAGAGGCAAAGATCACTCCTTAAAGACACACTTGTACATATTGTATATATATATATTCTTGTGTAAATCTTATTGTAAATACTTGTGGATACATCTAAAGTGGCGAACATATGAGGTAGCATGAAGGGTTGACGGTGAAATTCTTGAAATTACAGCAAATACAAAAAAAACCTATTTTATGAGGCGTACACGGGCTGTCTGTGTATAGGGTGAGTACATGTACACAGGCTGTCTGTGAATAGGGTGCGTACATACGCGGGCTGACTGTGTATAGGGTGCGTACATGTACGTGGGATGTCTATGTATAGGGTGAGTACGTATGCAGGTTGGTTGTGTATAGGGTGAGTACATGTTGATAAATCCATGGAAACTTGAGAAGATGAAGATGCAGAGGTTCTAGATTCTGAGATCAAGCTCCCAGGAAGGTCTAAAGTGCTCAGATACATCAGATTCATCCATTGGTTCAAAAGGTATGTCTTATTTCTATGAATAGTTGAATTTTGATGTATGCATGAGGAATGTCTATGGAGATTTGAGGATTCTCCCTAGAGAGACTAGTGGCTACATGGGATCTTTTTTATAAGTCAGATCTACAGAAATACAGTGCTAGTAAAGTTCATCATTGATACTTCTTGTGAGGCACATCTTGTATTTCTTGGCAAATGGCTAAGGGTTTTTATGGTACATGGTTGAGAGCTTGTGTTTTTGTAGTAGTTGATGTATTGAGAGGTTGAATATCAGAAAGGGTTTGATGACTAAGATCATGTGAGGGATATTATACTTGTTCATGATTACACACACCTATGTGTCACATGACTAGAGAGAGAAATATTTGCCTTGAGTAAAGGTTATGTATGAGGATGCATGCACAGGGTACAGTTACAGTCTGGATACAGTGACAGGTTACAAATCTATGTGAAAGAAGTAACAGAGGGTCAGAAGTTTTCAATAAAAAGGAAACCCTAGTTTTCAGAAGGCATACGCAAGCTGCATAATAGTTAGGGCGCATACATATGAGGGCTGCATAACAGATAGAGTGCGTACATACACGGGCTGCAGCGCTACAGGTCGCGTACATGTTGTATTTTTGTAGATACATGTTCAGTTCATGTACAGATTAATTACATGACAGTTGTACAGGTTGGATACAGGTCAGTGGTACAGGTTGATATAGTTGTACAACATTATATCTCATAGTGAAAGTGTGACAATTGTTTCATCATTCTAGTGATACTTTAGGGCGGTTGGATGGGGCAAGGATAGGTGGTTGTAGCCACATTTCGGTTGTAGCCGAAGAACATAGGGGGTTTTAGCCTCCTTCTAGTTGTAGTCAGAGAATTGGGGAGTTGGAGCTTCCCTCAGGTTGTAGCCTGAGAAACTAGGGGGTTGGAGCCTCCTTCTAGTTGCAGCTAGAAAACAAAGGAAGTTGGTGCTTCCAATGAATGTAATTCTTCAAGACATGTAATAAAATTCATTCTTTGGTTTTCTCCCGCTTTCGCTTTCCACGTAAAACACTGGTGTACTGTTTATGTGTGTGATTTTTCATTTCTTATTGCTCATTATTGGATAATAATTCTACATTGATATAACACTTGGATTATTTGGTGAAAAAGGATTATAATTTCACTATTATTGATTCACCTCCCTCTCAGTATTCCAACAACTCCCTCATATGGAATACCTCCTGGCAGAATAGAGAGCTAGTCCAAAAAGAAATCTTTTGGGAAGTGCATAATGGTAGGGTGGCCCTCTTCTGGGATGATTCCTGGGAACAACTCCCAATCCTAGTGAACCAAAAAGGGATGGAACAAGCTATAAAATCCATGATGGAAAAAGGATGGGCCCTGGCCCATCAATATTGGAAGAATTCAGGTTCCCCAAACTCAGAATATGACAAAATTGGGAAAGACCTGCAGACTGTCTAGTTCACCTGGACACAAAGGTCAGGAACCGCATTAAAGATGATCTCTCTCTTAGATAGATCAAAATTAAAAATGGATTGGATATTATCCATTGTGGAAACAAAGATGAGGGGACCTTCAAATTTAAAGATGCCTACTTAAAAGCAACAAATTTGTTAGAGACGGATAGGAGAAAGGACTGACAGTGCATTTGGAAACCTGGGATTTGGCCCAAAATTGCAACCTTTCTATGGTTGATCCTCTCCAGGAAAGTATTGACATGAGATAAAATAAGAAAGAAAGGGTATGAAGGCCCCTCCATTTGCATGTTATGCAGAGAGGCGGAGGAAACCCTCACCCACATATTTTGTACATGCGGAGAAGCGAGCAGGATCTAGGATAATGGGGCAATGATGTTCCGGAGAGCCAAGGGAGACAAAGACGACCTAATAAGCATGATCATCGATTGGTTAGTAGAACCGTTCAAAAACCCCATCCTAAACAAAACTTGGGAGATATTTCTAGGGATTGTGATGAGGAACTTATGGAAAGAAAGAAATATAAGAATTTTTAAACAAAATCCTCTTTCAACCCAATTTGTGTGGAACAAAATTAAAGAGAATGTGAAATAATCTATAGCTTCGAGTACTTGGACGTCAAAAGACTGAATTCTTTCTGTGGAGGAAGAATACATTTTCAGATGGTGGAACTTAGAACTAGCTTTCCAACAAGCAAATAAAGCTCCTTCTCGCAAAACAGAAAATATAAACCAAGATTGGAAACTATCGGAAAAAGGAACTATAAAGCTAAATTTTGATGGCACAACCAAGGACAACCCTGGGAAATATGGATTGGGGGGTCTTCTGAGAGATTCAGAAGGGAGAATCCTGGCCATTTTCGCCAACAATCTGGGGTATAACTCTAATATTGACATGGAGCTGGAAGGTATTATCAGAGGCTTGGACATTGTTGAAATATTGTAACTGCAAAGAGTATTCTTATTATTATTGATATATTATTCATAGGATCAATCCCCATTGTGGATTGATCATGTCAGTTATTGTAATAGGACCAAATCCCCTTTTGCAGATTGGTCAAAAGACAATTATAATAGGCAGAATAAGAAGTCGGCCCTAGCAGTTAATAAAGAGACCCAGAAATATAATAAAGATGGGTTTACCCACCCAGTTGGAGAATTCAGCCCTGCCAGTGAAGAGACACTTCACACGTGCCAGACTTGTATAAATAAAGGAGGCTAGCGCCTCACTTAGACACAACTAACTTGCTCAATTTGAGAGACAAGTTATGATCTGTAACTGGCAAAGGAAAGATAGAGAGGCACATATCTTGGAGAGGACTTTCTGTTTTAGCATAGAGATCTCTTGGCATTGTATTGGCTATCTATATTAAGGAAGTTTTGTTGGGTTTTCTTCCCCTAGAGGGTTTCCCAAGATAAATGTTGTGTCTCTTGTGATTGTGTATTTCTCAGTGATCTTGGATTATGCTATTGTTATCTAATGAAATGAAAACATCTATAATAATGGATTAAACATTAACATGGTATCAGAGCCAAGCTGAAGGAAGCATCTTTCGCAAGAAGAAAAACGTCATTGTTGCAGTACCTGCAAATTAGGGTTTTTCAAAAGTGAATCTTTTCAGCCCTAGAACTATCTAGAAAGTTGCGCCCTCCCCTAAGGATCAATTTGGCATCATCAGCGCACCTTTTCAGTGGCTGGATCTCCTAGAAAGTGAAACCCTAGTTTCACAAAGTACCAGAAGTATCAGAAAACCAGTACCAGAAGTACCAGAATACCAGAGGTACCAGAAGCACCAGTCTAGAAATATGTAGATCAGATTTGAAGAAGAAAAAGTTGGATTTTCTCAGATCCAAGCACACCAGGCAGCTCGCCTCAGCCAAGCGCATCTCCTGGTAAGTTCGGTTTTTGATTTGAAGCACTTTCATTTTTTTGGTCATTTTCCTAGCTCCAAGTAAAGATGTTTGCAAGCATTAAGCTTGATGACAAGTTAGAAGGAGTGGAAAACTTCCGTGCCTAGAAGTACAGGATTGGCCTCATTCTTGAAGAGAATGACCTAGCAATATTCATCAAGGAAGAATTACCAGAACTCGAAGATGTTGCAGAAAAGGCAAAGCATCAAAAGGACACAATAAGGGCCAAAAGAATCATTGTAGATTCAATCAAAGATCATCTGATCCCTTATATGTCATCTAAGAAGACCCTGAAAGAAATGTTCAATGCCTTGACCAGACTATATGAAGGAAAGAACATAAACCGGAAGATGAATCTTAGAACCCAACTGAAGAATACAAGGATGCAGAAAGGAGAAATGATTCAGGAATACTTCTCCAAAATCTCAGAATTCAAAGAAAAACTAGAATATATTGGTGATACCATAGATGAAGACAAACTCATTATGACGACCCTAAATGATCACACAAGACCTTGGGATGCCTTCATTCAGACGATATGTGCCAGAAAGGAGAAACTGGAGTTCGACAACCTATGGGAAGAATGCATCCAAGAAGAAACAAGAGTAGTGAATCGGGAAGCGTTTCTAGCTAAGGATGATGATCAAGCCCTAGCTACTCACACCAAAGGAGGAAGGAAGAAACCCTACTTCCAAAAGGAGACTCATAAAGAGCCTCAACAATCAAATAAATTCAATCATAAAGAATCTAATCCAAGGAGATTTCAGAAGAAAGGACAATGAAAGGAAAGAGACTACTCATCTGTACAATGCTATCATTGTGACAAGATGGGACACATTGCGAAGTTTTGTCCAGCCATACGAGAAGAATACAAGAGAAAACAAAAGAGGCTTCATGCTAATGTAGCCGAAGATGAAGAGCCACATGCAAAAATGATGAGAGAGGAGATCAAAGACCATGTGTTGATCTTAGCCCTCTCAGGATCTATAACACCTGGAGAGGACACTTGGCTCATTGATAGTGGTGAATCCAAGCACATTACGGGACAAAGAAATATTCTCTCTTGTATCTCAAAAAAGAAGTTTTCTCAGAAAGTGACACTTGGTGATGATTATCAGTACCCCATCAAGGGAGTGGGAGAATCAAACCATAAACTGAATTTGGGGAATTCACTAAAAATGAAGGACGTACTATATGTACCAGGCTTGAAGAAGAACCTACTCTCCATTTTAGCTTTAGAGAAGAAAGGATTCAGAGTTGCCTTTATAGATGGAGAAGTTCTTATGTGGGCTAAGGGAAAAACTTTAAATCAAGCAATCGTCATTGGCAATGAAGAAAATGGCTTGTATAAATTAAAGGGTCACTCAGGGGCTACTATGACCCATGCCATTGAAAACTCATGTGAACTTTGGCATAGAAGACTAGCCCACATAAACTACAAGGCGCTACTATACATATGCAAAGCGGTCACAGGTTTACTAGAAATCAAAGGTGATCATAAAGGTGTATGCAATGGATGTGCACAAGTGAAGAATATCAAGAACCCTTTTCCGAAGTGGGACAACAAGACAGAAGGAGTCCTAGAACTCATTCATTCAGATGTGTGTGGCCCAATGCCATCATCCTCCATTAGCGGGTATGTATACTATGTATCATTCATTGATGATTACTCTCATAAAACCTGGATATATTTCTTGAAGACTAAAGATGAAGTGTTCAGTAAGTTCAAGGAATTCAAAGCCTTGATAGAGAACCTTTCTGAAAAAAATATCAAGATACTCAGGTCAGATAATGGAGGAGAATATACCTCAAAAGAGTTTGTGAACTTCTGCAAAGATGTTGGAATCAAGAGGGAACTCACTACTCCCTATAATCCTCAACAAAACGGTGTAGCTGAACGGAAGAACAGAACCATACTGGAAGTTGTGAAGACTATGATCCATGATCAAGTTATTCCTATGTGCTTATGGGCAGAAGCAGCAATGGCAGTTGTTTATGTGCAGAACCGACTATCCCATAGTGCACTTGGGCTCAAGACACCGGAAGAGATGTTCACCGGAAAGAAGCCAGAGGTAAGCCATCTTAAAATATTTGGTTGTCTAGTGTTTATTCATGTACCTAAAGAAAAGAGAAACAAGCTGGACCCTTCAGGAAAGAAGGGAATATTTGTGGGATATTGTGAAGTCTTCAATGCCTTCAGAATCTATATACCAGGTCAACATCACATTGAGATCAATAGGGATGTGACCTTTGATGAAGATACAGTGCTCAAGAAATCTAAAATATGCCAGCTTGAAGAGGTATGTGAAGAGGAACCCGTAATCCCCAATACTGCAATGAGGGAGGTTCCTAGAGTTGCAGAACCAGAGAGGGAAGTCGTAACTTCCCCTGATGAGGAACTTCTAGAAGACCATGATATAGTAGAAGTACAAGAACCTCCTAAGATGACGATCCTCCATAAAAGAAAGCTAGCCTGGGCTAGAGAGATTATTCAATATGGAGAGAAGTACGGTGTTCCCCAAGGAACCACGAGACAGGTGAAAAGACCAAAGCCATTCTCCAGTTATACGGCTTTGATGTGTGATCTCCTAGAAGAGGAGCCTACCTTCTTTGAAGAATCCATTCAGAGAAAAGAATGGGCAAATGCCATGACAGAGGAATACCAATCCATAATGAAGAACGAAGTATCGGAAATAGTTCCCAGACAAAGGATAAAGATGTGGTATCCTCCAGATGGCTCTTCAAAATAAAACATGTTGCTAATGGAAGTATTGAGAAGTATAAAGCAAGATTTGTCACTCATGGCTTTTCCCAAAAATAAGGCATTGACTATGAAGAGACATTCGCTCATGTGGCCAGAGACACTTCGATCAGGACCATCATAGCTCTTGCAGCTAAGATGAAGTGGAAGCTGCACCAGATGGACGTGAAGACAGCTTTCCTAAACGGTGTCATCGAAGAGGAAGTGTATATAGAGCAACCTCAAGGATTTGAGGTTGAAGACAAGAAGTCTCATGTCTGCAAATTGAAGAAATCCTTGTACGGATTGAAGCAAGCTCCTAGAGCTTGGTATGGTCATATAGACAGTTTCTTGACGAGCTTAGGATTTACCAAAAGTGAAGCAAACTCAAATCTCTACTTCAAAATTATGAATAATGAGCCAGTAATCTTACTGCTATATGTGAATGACTTATTCTTAACTGGAGAAGAAAATCTCATCGCTGAATGTAAAAGGAGACTTGCCTCAGAATTTGAAATGAAAGACCTTGGCCTAATGCATTACTTCTTAGGTCTTGAGGTATGGCAGAGTCCTGAGAGGATATTCCTTAACCAAGGGAAGTACACAGTCAAAATATTAAAGATATTCGACATGCTGGAATGCAAGCCCATGAATACACCCATGGAAGCGAAGCTGAAGTTGTTGGTCGACACATCGTCAGAATTGATTGATGCCACACTGTATAGACATATTATTGGATCGTTGATGTACCTGATGAAGACCAGACCAGACATTTATTTTGTCGTGAACACCTTGAGTCAATTTCTGGTAGAACCCAGACATGTTTACTTAGTGGCTGCAAAACATGTGATGAGGTACCTCAAAGGTACAATAGATTATGGTCTCGGGTATGATGGAGATCATAATTTCACATTTAGTGGATATACTGATGCAGATTGGGAAGGAAGTGTTTTAGACAGGAAAAGCACTTCAGGATGTTGTTTCAGTTTGGGATCAACTATGATCTCGTGGCAGAGTAGGAAGCAATCTAGCATTTCTCTCAGCACAACAGAAGCATAATACATTGCCGCATGTTCTACTAGCTGCGAAGCTATATGGCTTCAAAAGTTGTTGACCGGCCTATTTGACTTGGAGATGAGAGAAACCTTGATTCTATGTGACAACCAGAGCTGCATAAAGATGACAGAGAATCATGTATTCCACGACAAGTCGAAGCACATAGAAATCCACTATCATTACATCTGCGACATGGTACAGAGAGGAGCCTTGAAGCTCCAGTACATTAGCACGGATGAACAGGTTGTTGATGTGTTGACCAAGCCTCTATCTCGTGTAAAGTTTGAGTACTTCCGAGATAAGCTTGGCATATTCCGAAAGGACCCTCCTCGAAAGGGGGAGTAGATGTGATGTGTTCCTTGCTTCTGACCCAGTTGTCATACATAAAGCAAGATGTTCCTTGCTTCTAACCTAGCTGTCAGACATAAAGCAAGATGTGATGTGTTCCTTGCTTCTGACCTAGTTGTCAAACGTAAAGCAAGATGAGATGTTCCTTGCTTCTGACCAAATTGTCAGACGTAAAGCAAGATGAGATGTTCCTTGCTTCTGACCCAGTGTCAGACGTAAGGCAAGATGAGATGTTCCTTGCTTCTGACTGAGTTGTCAGACATAAAGCAAGATGAGATGTTCCTTTCTTCTGACCGAGTTGTCAGATGTAAAGCAAGATGATATGATGAGACTAGCACTGAGCTTTCGACTGGATAGCTGTGACGTAAAGCCAATCTAGTATCATGCTTCCAACCTGATGGTTGTGACGTAAAGCAGGACGAGTATCTTTCTTCCAGCTTGAGTGTTGTGACGTAAATCAAGACGATGAGATGAGACAAGTATTGAGCTTCCAACTTGACAGTTGTGACGTAAAGCCAGTCTTGTATTATGATGAGCCAACCTTGTGTTGTGATGATGATGATGTATCAGTTTTTATACTAATACATATTGATGCAGATGATGATGGCATTCTCTTGAGAATGATGATGTTGTCGATGAAGAAAACTTTCGATGATTTATAGATACGCCAGCCAAGATGATATTGATGATGTTGTCCTCCCACTTGATGATGTTGATGATGTTGTCCTCTCTCTCTCGCATGATGTTGCTGAAGAATACCCTTCTTGTTAAGGGGGAGTGTTGAAATATTGTAACTGCAAAGAGTATTCTTATTATTATTGATATATTATTCATAGGATCAATCCCCATTGTGGATTGATCATGTTGGTTATTGTAATAGGACCAAATCCCCTTTTGCGGATTGGTCAAAAGACAATTATAATAGGCAGAATAAGAAGTTGGCCCCAGCAGTTAATAAAGAGACCCAGAAATATAATAAAGGTGGGTTTACCCATCCAGTTGGAGAATTCATCCCTGCCATTGAAGAGACACTTCACACATGCCAGACTTGTATAAATAAAGGAGGCTAGCGCCTCACTTAGACACAACTAACTTGCTCAGTTTGAGAGACAAGTTCTGATCTGTTACCGACAAAGGAGAGAGAGAGAGGCACATATCTTGGAGAGGACTTTCTATTTTAGCATAGAGATCTCTTGGCATTGTATTGGCTATCTATATTAAGGAAGTTTTGCTGGGTTTTCTTCCCCTAGAGGGTTTCCCAGGATAAATGTTGTGTCTCTTGTGATTGTGTATTTCTCATTGATCTTGGATTATGCTATTGTTATCTAATGAAATGCAAACATCTATAATAATGGCTTAAACATTAACATACATGGCCAAACACCAGGGAATAATGAGTATGTTGGTGGAAGGAGACTCTCTCCTTATCATAATGGATATGAAGCATCTGAGAGAGGGCTCTAATCCGTAAAACATCTCCACAAATTGGAGACTATCTCATGGTTGTGCGCAGGTTTCCAACATGATCCAACATTTCTAGGTGATAATCCTAGCCCAAGAAAGAAGGAGTGCCAACACAGTGAAAGACTATTTGGCCAATGTAGGAGTCCAGCAGAATACCTGAACGTCGAGGTGGTAGTTGGGGGACCCCACTAACTACACCACTTGGCACGAATCCGCGAGATTAAATGAAATCGAGACAAGACGACACATCATGAGTTGGGATGAGGAGGAGATAATAGGTGGGGAACCGTAGAAAGGTATTGGGACAACAATCGAGAGGCTAAGAGATAAGGACCCAACTGGCAAAATAGAGCAAGCCACTAGGACCCGTGATGAGATAGGGGAAACAGTTGTCTCTCATGACGCTGCAAACACACGACAAGACAGGAGGGATCATTCCATAGAAGTGGTCGACTTTCATATCGACCAAACCAACTTCATGTAGTAATTTGATGAGTACTATAGAGGATGTATGGATGGGATGAGGCATCTCATGTAGTGAGCATATCAGTACCTCAGCGAAATACTGGATGGGACGAGGCCTCTTAGTGCAGTTCGAGGTAGAGTATCGACATCAAAGGAAGGTGAGGAACAATAATGGGAGCAAGCGTAAGGTTCAGATGGAGAATGAAATTCATAACCATGGTAGTTATGGGAAGCAAGGTGAAAGTAATGCAGGTACAACCTCCTCCTGGGTGAACCATGTGACAGGAATAATGAATCATTCCATTGCAAAGAGGAAAGGACAACATTACTTTGGGAATGTTTCCCTCTTTGGGTCAGCCATATTGGTAAATAAATTGGAAGTTGTGTCTAAGAATTGGACCCGACGCCCCAAGAATAGAAATAAATGTGCATCTGATAATTGGAAGTGGCAGACGAAGAACATCATGACTCCTTCATGGTGTTTATCACAACTTAGTATAGGCAACTGGGCTTGGGTTCAGACTGGTCATAGGAAAAATCAGGCGACAAATTTCGAGGAAGCTAAAATTAGGATAATTAGAGCCATGGCCAGAAAGGGTTCAAGGCATAAAGGCAAGAAATCATAACCCTCTTCTTCAAAAGGGTCAAAAAATCGTTCCAGGGTAGCTCAACCAACGTGGATGGATGAGATGCATTTCAAGCACCTGAGTACAAAGAAGGAAAGGCAATATGTTGTGGGAATTGAAAAAGAGGTGAGGCAGCAACGCCACTCAACCTCATACGCAAATATAGCAAGTGAAGTGCAGTAATGGGTGGACGACCCAAAATATACCTGCACTAGGGAAACCAGGTATTTTCAACTAGTAGAAATGTACTGGGTAGTGAAAGATATGGTTTCCCAGGCTATGGTCAAGGCTAAAAGAGATAATGACATAACCCTCTAGGCAATTGAAATCCTAGACGACAAATTTGATCTCTTCTGTTGTTCGTATTTTGGAATCAAATTCTAGGTCAGACAGAAGGCCCAACACCCAAACCCTCTAGGATCGCGTGCCTACCCAATTCAGATCGAGGATGAGGATGAGCCCAACGTTGTGGTTGGAAAGGTAGGCAAGGGAAAGGAATGTCTGGAATATCCATAGAAGCCCAGAAACCCATTTGTCGGGTTCTGATCTATGTTCTCTGGTTTTTTCTCTGCTCACTTGTTTTGTCCTCATTTTGCTTGAGTCATTTTGGGTAATTATGATTCTTCCCCCGCTTTTGTCTCAGCTCAAGGGTTTGTTTGGAATGTTTCAAACTTGTTAATGTCGTATAGTCTCTCAGTTGTTATAATGAGGTGGTTGGTTTCTGTTATGGAAACCCCTTAGTAAGGATTCCCTTGCATGCCTACTTTTAGATATTCACTGAAGAGGGATATGGTTTCCGTTATAGCAGGCTCTCTCTGGTGCGATTGTACTTTTATTCTCCATATATATAAATATAAAGTCCCTTTT
This sequence comes from Picea engelmannii, assembly GCA_009831015.1. NCBI lineage: Eukaryota > Viridiplantae > Streptophyta > Pinopsida > Pinales > Pinaceae > Picea > Picea engelmannii. Next base: position 81,857 of record ML803144.1, read on the forward strand.
TAGATTAAAAAAAAAGATAATGATGAAAATGTTTAGAAAATTAAAAGTTGTTTAAATAAAAGATATTAAAAATTTATAAATAAGGAGGAGAATGCTTAAAACATTAAAAATTATTTGAATAAAAATATTAAAAATTATAAATATGATTTTTATAATTTTCTTATGCAAATAAAAAAAATATTTACTTAATTTCAAATAACATAAAAAAAAATTAATATAACTTATTAAAACGATAACCTCTGTTTGTTTTAAATAATCAAATATTGGTCTATTTTTGTTTTAAATAATTAAAGATTGGTTAAATTTGGTTAGTGTGATTGTCTTAGATATTTTATATCATAGATTAGGAGACCAAAAATCCAATCACTAAAGATAGCTTAGATGTCCTAGATGACACTAACAAACTAAATAATAATAATAAATATAAATTTTATGAAAAAATATAAACATTAAAAATTATTTAAATAAAAGATATTATAAATTATAAATATGTTTTTTATAATTTATATTTTATAAATTTTAAAATTATAAATTATATATAATAATAATAAATATAAATTTTATGAAAAAATATAAACATTAAAAATTATTTAAATACAAAATATTATAAATTATAAATCTATTTTTTATAATTTTAACCTAGATTTGCTTTAAATAACTAAAAATTTCTTCAAATAATTAAAAGAATTTGTTTTATATTAAATAATCCAAAGTAATTTTATGTTAAAAAATAAATATAGCCATAACTAATAGACAAGAAATCTTACAATCCAAATGAAAATCACCTTAGAGTTACAAGCCTTTGTAACATTTATTTGTTAACTTCCATAATAAGTATGACAACACAAATTTTATTATTTTTAAGATTTTTTTGGAAATAACTTTTTCTTTTTAAAATTTGTTTTTTTAATATTATTCAGAAATTTCATTGAAAATTAATTCTACAAATATTCGTTTATATTATATATAGGTGGCTAATACAAAAAAATTTAAGACGGCATATTTTTATAGCATGACTAAGGTTGTTAGTTCCAATCAATGTAAAATCCAAAGAAAGATATAAATTGAAACACGTTTGGAATTTCAAAAATATAAATTCAAACATATACCATGGAAATTTTAAAAATATAAATTTATACACATATAGAGGTTTTAAATTTATGGATAAGGTATGTTAACAACCCATCTGAATATCGATTTTTGCGAAGAGGTTAAATGATTTTTATGAAGGAAAGACAAAGAGCACTTTGGAAAACCCTAGCTTCTGCTCTGCATGTGGCTAACACCATCTCCCGCAGACGAAGTTGTCGCACCTTGACTTGCAGGCTACCACCAGGCCGAAGAGTCTGATCTATCGCAATGAATCCAGGGGGGGCACAACCCCCTCATACATGAATGTTTTCATGAATGACAGGGAGGGAACCATAGCCAAGCGACCAACTTTTGACTCGTCGCCCCATCTGTGGGAACAATTCCTTGCTAAAGAACATGGTTTCAGCAAAGAGATGGAGGTAGAGTCGAGTACGTCTTATCCAAAGGTGTCTCGAGGATGGGAACCGGGAAAATGCATTCCCCAATTTGAAAAAACTCCCAGGTATACTATCAACTCAACCAAGGTAGGGGAACACACCCAGTTCATGAAAGAGCATGTGCTAATAGGGAAATTCCTGGGTCTCTGACCATCGGAAAGGGACCTCATGCAATGGATCAAAGCTTGATGGAACCCAAAGGGGGACTATGAAGTTCAACTCAGCTCCAAGGGGTTCTTTACGATCATCCTCTATATCCTGGAGGATAAGGACTGGATCTTCGACAATGGACCATATTTCTACAACGCTGCAGGGATCTTCCTCAAATTCTGGATAGATCGCTTTAGCCCAGAGAAAGAGGATTTCACCATGGCACCAGTATGGATCCGACTCTACTCCCTGCCCCAGAAATTCTGGCTTGAGGAATTCTCATGGGAATAAGGAATACAATGGGAAGATATGTAAAATCCTCAAAGGCAACAAAACAAAGAAAATGCACCTATTATGCTCACATATGTGTCTACATGGATATCTCGAAGGCCTTACCAAGTTCAATAACTATAGAATACCAGGACAAGGAGTGGAATCAAACCATTGATTATGGGCATATCCCCTTTCGTTGCAGGAAATGTCATGAGCACGGTCACCTCTTCTGTGACTATCCTCTAAATACTCAAAACTCAAAAGCAAGGAACGTAAAGAAAATGGATGGCTACACAACAGTCATAGGAAGCACAATCAAGAAAGCAACCAGAAGATCCCCATCAACAACTCATTTGATATCCTAAATCATCTCCAAAAAGAAGAGGAGGTGGAAAATCCGCACAAGAAAGGCGACCAGGACAATGATAAAGGAAAGGCCAAGCTACAGCCTCATCAAAAAAAAGACAGAACCAAGAAACATATCCCATAGTCCAACATAATGAGGATAAACCATAGGATGGTGGGGAAATTCTCATGCAGTTGGATGATCAAGATCTAGCAGACATTGACCTGGAGAAACTAGAGGAAGCATTCAACAAAAAGGAGTTGCAAACCATCTCAGTGGAAGAACTCAGGAAAGTGCACAAAGTATTGATTGATTCCATGGCAGGGGCCACTTCGTGACTAGGAATATCCTCAGATCCAGGACCTAAGCCTAGGTGCACCCCAAGAGAGAGAAAACGTCGAAGCCAAAAATCAGCACACTAACTCATCAAAGAGGTAGGAAACTATATGCTTAACTCGAGACAGATCCACTGGCTTACGGAAGGGTACTTCTACCCACCACCCAACTCATCATGATGAAGATCATCACCTAGAACATTAGAGGGCTTAATGGAAGGCCCAAACAAAGGATCCTTCGAGACAGTATTCATGCAAAGAATCTAGACATCCTCCTTTTATAGGAAAAAAATGCGTTGGGGAAGTAGCTGAGGACATCTTTCAGCGATGCTAGAGGAATTGTAACTCCATTCACATAGACTCAAATGGTGATGCAGGGGGTTTATCCATTCTATGTAACCCTAGCATGACCATAATAGATCACCCTTTTTCCATGGTTGGCACATTCACAGTCCACTTCAAGACCTTAGGATCTAACAAAGATGGAATGATAACAAATGCCTATGGACCACAAAGTTCCCAAGACAAGGAAAATTTTCTACACATGATATCCACAGTAAGTTCACTGCTGGGATCTGTGCACTGGATAGTAGGGGGAGACTTCAACATCATTCTTACGTTGAGGAGAAGAATGGAGGTACAAAGTGGTTATATCAGGATAGTGGTAAGTTCAGATCACTAATAGATCAACTAAAACTCATAGACATAGAAACCAGAAATGGGATTTTCACTTGGTCCAACTTGAGATCTAGACCCCATCATGTCGCAAGTCGATTAGATCACTTCCTCATCTCCGAATCAATATTACTGGATGATCTAGTGCTGGAAGCCAACATTCTCCCAAAAGCATGTTCAGATCACTAGCCAGTCTCTCTCTGGTTAGATACAGGAGCAACACCCAAGCTTAAACCCTTCCGATTCGAAAAGTTCTAGCTCACCCACCCAGATTTTCGAGAAATTTTCACAACCTGGTGGAGGCGGGTAGAGATAGATCATGACACCTACATGTATAAGTTTCAACAAAGGCTAAAGAAATTCAAATGGAATCTAAAGAACTGGAACAAAAATATGTTTGGAAATATATTCCAGAAAAAAATAGGAGATCGAGTAGCGTCTTGAGGACCTGCAACAAGAATTTATTTCACAGGGACAGATGGTAGACTCTGCAAAGAAGGAAGAAAAGCTACCGACAGATCTAGAGGAGCGTCAAAAACAAGAGGATATACTTTAGAGATAGAAATCCAGGGTACAATGGCTTAAGGATGGAGAAAGGAACACCAAGTTCTTCCACCGCTCCATGGTGCACAAGCAATATATCAATAGAATTACCCAACTAGAAGACGCCTAGGGAAACCCCATTCTGGATCATGCAAGCATAGAAGCTGAACTGGTTGACTACTACAAAGACCTCCTAACGAAACCCCTAAGGGATATAATGTCATCCATAAGCAAGAAAACCCGAAACATCCCCTCCCTTATCACAAAGGAACAAAATGAAACTCTGATGAGGCTGATCACTCAAGAGGAAGTCGATCAAGAAGTTAAATAGATGCCACTAGGAAAATCCTCAGGGTCGGATGGCTTTACAACAAATTTTTTTCACTATTGTTGGTCGATGATCATGAAAGAAGTCTGGAAAGTAGTAGAGGAATCCAGAGCATCTGGACAAGTACTATCGGCCTTCAATGCCACTTTCCTCACATTGATTCCAAAGGAATAAAGGGTATCCCATCCAAAGCAGTTCTAACACATTGCCCTCTGCAATGTAATCTACAAAATCATCATGAAGGTAATATCTTTACGACTCAAACCGGTCATGCTCTTCATCATCTCCAAGGAACAATATGGCTACGTCGAGGGACATCAAATCATGGCTCGTGTCATCCTTGCACATGAGGTTATACACTCACTCAAGTCAACTTGTACCCCAAGTATGCTCATCAAACTTGATCTCTCAAAAGATTTTGACAAAATAAGTTGGCATTATATGTGCTCCCTCCTCGAGGCCTTTGGCTTTGACACAACCTGGATAGCTTGGATCGTGCAACTCACTTCCTCAACATTCTTCTCCATTCTAGTTAATGGAATGCCCTCTCAGCCTTTTCCCCCCACCAAAGGCATATGTTAGGGGGACCCCCTTTCCCCTTTCCTTTTTGTCATAATGGTTGAAGGCCTTGGTCCTTACATTAATGCCTCAATTGAGGATGGTTCCCTCAAAGGTATCCTTCTTAAAAATCTCCATCCAACAGCCTCTCACAGTAAATTTTTGGATGATACTTGTTGATGAATACCCCCACTGCCCAGGAGGCTAACAAGCTCAAAGCCATTCTCACAGATTTTGTAGAAGCTTTGGGAACCTCCCTAAGCCTGGACAAATCACAAATTTTCTTTTTCAATACCTCGTTGAGGATTCAAACCCACATCTCTAGACTTCTGGGGATCCCCAAGAGCACCCTTCCGTCCAACTATCTCAGTATCCCCCTTACGGGGGCAGCCACTCGCAACATCTCTTGGGATAGCCTCCTTCAATCCATCTCTAACTGTCTAAACAACTGGACCTTTCGCTCTCTCAACCTAGCAACTAGACTAGTCCTTCTAAAATATGTGCTTCAAGCACTACCGACGTACCTATTTACAGCCTTGGAAACACCACAGTCAGTTATAAAATCCATCAAAAATATCCAACGAAATTTTCTTTGGCATGGACACCATCTAGAAAAGAAGTGGGCTCTAGTAGGCTGGGATAAAATTTGCAGGCCTAAATCAATGGGCGGATTGGGTCTTAGGGATCAAGGAAAGCTCAATCGCATAATGGGGGAAAATCTTTGGTGGCGCTAGCTCAAACACCCCACAGAGTTATGGGCTAAACTTTGAAAGCTCAAATATGCACCTACCACTAGCAAGGACCTCCTCATCAAACTAAACGATCTGATTCAAGGATCCAACATATGGAATGCAGCTTGGTGAAATCACCCTCTCATATAGAAACATGCTTTTTGGGAGATACGAAATGGAGAGAGGTCCTTATTTTGGAAAAACTCCTGGCAACAATTTCCACCATTGCACTCAATGGAAGAGCTAAGTCCCCTTCATCAACAAATGAAATTCATGGATACACTACATGTAAAGGATCTTTGGAAGGAAAATTTCCCGCAACACCCCTGGCGCATATGGAAGACTCAACCCAATGGACTAAACATATTGGAAGACAACAACACCCAACCCTGGGGGGATTTGGCCTTACATCGAAAGATCTGCGTCATTGAAGAACCAAACATCCTCAGGTGGGGAAAATCACCAACATGTAACTTCTCGATCAAAGAAGCCTATAATCTTCAGGAAAATTACCACTTGCAACCTAAAGAGCACATCTGGGATAAAATCTGGAACCCCAAATTATGGCCAAAAGTCTCCATTTTTCTTTGACTAATTGCCCAGAATCGCATACTCACTTGGGATAACCTACGAAAGAAGGACTTTGTGGGACCTTCAATATGACTCCTCTGTCGGCAACAGGAGAAAACAATGGAGCACATCTTAAATCAATGTTCTCAAAGTGACGTAATCTAGGACATGGTAGTGCAAATAATGTGTCGTTCCAACATAAACAAAGCAAGTATTGTCTGCACTATTGAACACTAGGACTCCATTAGCTATCAAAACCAAATATTAGATAGCATCTAGAAATTACTACCATGATTCATAGTCTGGCAAATATGGAAAGAGAGAAACAAAAGAATCTCCCACTCTACTTCCTCCCCTCCCCACAATACTTGGGAAAAGATCCTCACCCTCATTCAAGAAACAATCAGAGTTGAGCATTGGATAGAGGAGGATATGAAATGTAATCCTTCATAAAGTCTCATTTTCTCAGCTTGGAAACTAAACCTCAATGGCCACCCCCACTAGGCCCCCCCTCGTCTGTCCAACCTCTCTTGCTTACCTCTCTCCTGGTCCCCACCCCCTCCAGGATTTGTTAAATTAAATTTCGATGGCTCCTCAAAGGGAAATCCTAGACCAGCAGGCTTTGGGGCAGTTCTCCAAGATAATGCGGGCATAATTCTACACATCACAACAGGTTACTTGGGGCTCAACACAAACAATGCAGTCGAACTATGGAGCCTCATTAAGGGTATCAAATTAGCAATCAATCACAACATCCATCAGCTCATAGTGGAAGGAGACTCCCATGTGATAATCCAGCTTGTCTCAAAAATCATCCATGGCTCTCACCCTTCGAAAGTTTCCCCAAGCTGGAGACTTATGGGATTGCTGGAGGACTTCAGATCCCTCCTTCAACCCAACCTTACTCTAATCCTCACACATGTGAAAAGAGAAGCAAACAAGATAGCAGATCGCCTAGCTAATGAGGGAGTTTCCTCAAAGGAGGAGATGATCCAACTGGATGCTCAAATCTCCCCAGTCCCCCCATTGTTGAGCCAATGTATGGAAATCGGTCGAAGTGATTGTCCCTCCCCAGATGGGGTGCCACACAGCTAACATGCAGCCCAAGCTATTTATGAGGCATGCTGCCACCCTCACCTTCAATTCTTGGATGGAGGACAAAATTTATTGCGCTCCAGGGCAGGTTGGATAGGCCCCTCACGCAGGTTTAATGCAGCTCTCAGTGTGCTATGGTGGAGAGATGATGACGGGTACGAGAGGCATGTGCAAGGCCACCTCAACACCCCTAGTGCTCCTCCATTTTATCCAGGTATGTTATTGCTCGTTTCACTCGGCTCAATTTTCGCATTTGTGCTTTGCTTCGTTCAGTCTCCCAGCTATGTGCTCTTCTGGTAAGTTCCGTCTGGGTTTCCTTCTTCTCCATGCCCCGAGAGCATGGAAAGCCCAAGAGGGGTCCTTCTTGGTATTGCTATGCAATCAAGAAAAGACGCCTTCGCAATATTCCACAAGTTTCTTTGACCGCATTGATTTGAGCGAATAAGGGGCCAAATTTGCCTCCCATGGCCTATGTAGAGGAGGAAATTCTAGAGGAACCAATTTCGATGCCGCTAGACTCCCTCCTCTACATTGTTCCAGACTGCCAAGACCAACCCAACACCAGTCTCCCTGCAATTACTGTAGTGGAATCCATGGAGGGGGAGACTTGCATAATCTAAGAAGAAACTCCTTTGGCTGACCACCCAATTGAACCTCCACCGCCCACCTTAGCCATTGCCCGAGAATCACACTTACTTTGCTTCCTGGCATCATAACATCTAGAGCTCATCTTCGAGATGCGGAGGGACATGATGGAGCAACGCCATAGGCACACTCTTCTCAACAATAGACTTGACGTTATGTTCGATGCTTTCATGTGCACGCAAGGTCAACAACGTTGCCCAACTTGCACGCAACCTTATGTCTTCACTCCTAATGACGACACTCGGGATAACAGGTTGTAATAGCTCTTTTAATGTTAAATTTATTAGGCTCTATGCACCTCCTCTACAAAACACAAGGATTTTTTGTACTCGTGTTCAACTTTCCTGTTTTTTGCTCTGTCCATATTTTCAGGACATGATCTGTTCAGTCTTCTTGTTGCATGCTTAGACAACTTTGTCTCCATACTCTTCTGCCATTTGTTTTAGATTGCAACTGTTTGGTGGAACAGGTGGCGTCTTTTTCTTTTTTTTCTAACTAGAATAACATGGGGTCATCTCTTTTAGTTTCCACTAATTTGGCAGAACAGGTGGCAGTCCCTAAAACTTGTTTTGACATGTACAATCACAATTGTTTCATGAGAAAATAACACATTTTTCATTTTTTTTTTTTTAAACCATCTGAATATGGAGAAGTAAATCCAAAAACACAAACAAAAACCGAGAGATTTCACCTCGTAAGATAACTAAAAGAGAGGAATTTCCCATGTTTGACCTTCATACTTCTTCATGCGGATAAGAGAAACCAACTGAAGCAAAGAAACTGCGACATCCCAAGTATTTATCGCACTTTCTTTGAAAATATTAAATCCAGAACCACATAATTGTTTGGAATTATGGCTGGAGTTCAAGCTCTCAGGCTAGGGTTTCCGCAGGTTTCATATGATGTCAGGGGATGACGTCCTGGCGGGGAAAGCTCGGTTCTCCAGACCTTTCCATAATTCATACAAATACTAAGAACTTGTGGATTTCTCAGAGGACCCACTTCTTGGCGTTAACATTTGGACAGGACAAGTCCCAACTTCCCCCTCGACATCCTCGCTTGGATTTGCACTTCCCATTGATGACACCACCTCCTACGTCTGCAATCTGCCATGTCCGATATCGGGTCCTTTCCCCACCTCCACTTTGTGTGATCCCTCATCCTCCCTCTGCAACAAGATTGTTCCCCCATAATCCTGCGGGCTGGAACCCTTACTCCATTCTTCATCACGAGCGAAAGAATTTCTGCTCTTTCCCTCACCTCTGGAAATGATCGCTCAGTACAGTCTTGTATTCAACAGATTTTTGACGCCACCATTGGAAATATGTACTTGCAGGAGCCCTCGGGAAATTTATTGCAGCAGACAACCCATCAGACAGATGGATTTATCTGGAACCTTCTCTCAGAAAACATTCTTCGAGGGGACCTCCCAAAAACTACGGCATCCACTGATGCTGCTAACATGGCAGAGCGAAGAAAGGCGAAGCGATGTCTAAAATGAAAGGTAGAGGCTGAAAACTACGACATCCACTGTCTCAGAAGATGATGTTGCTAACATGGAAGAGCAAAGAAAGGCCAATCCATGTCTAAAACAAAAGGTGAGGGTCACACATCTGATTCTTGGAGTTAACATTTAACTCGATGACATAACCGCAATGCAACAAGAAACCCTTGTCGAGAGGTTTGTCGGCAAAAGGCTCTCTACAAATACCCTGAGACATTGGACTACAAAAACCTTCTTTCTAGTATTGGGATATGCCCCCAAAAGCCTGGTCCTCGCAAAATGTTGGATGGCGTGGACTTTTCGTTCAACCATGGATACACAAAAAATTCTCACAGGTAACTGGTCATTTGGAGCACAATCTTTATTCCTGAAGAAACGATTTGTAGACTTTGATGCCACCTCTAAGCGTGTCGACATCTCGCCTGTGTGGGTGCGGATCCCAGGCCTCCCACTGATTTTCTGGTCAGAAGAGGTTTTTAGAGAGATTAGAAATACCATCGGCTTCTTTTACGGGGCAGACCGCTCATACATCTCCTCCGGCTATATGGGAATGACACGGATCTTGGTCGGCATAAAGTTATCAGAAGGGATTTCGGAGGACATCACTATCACCTTTATAGGAACTTCCATCAAACAATCCCTGTATTATGAGGGTATTCCATTTAAATGTGGTCGATCCCACTCCTATGGCCACATCACAAGGGATTGCGCCAATGCGGAGCATAGTTTTCGATGGTATAGGAAGACCTATGATGGCATTTCCTCATACAAGAAGAGGCTTCAGAAAGAACATCCCCCAGATTGTACAAAGAAACCCCTCGTAGAGGACGCTCATCAAGCCACAAGCACCTGCAGATGAAGCGGCCCCTCCAACTCGCATTGAGCTAGTGGTCGACATCACCAGTAAAGTCTCTCCTTCCCCTCTCATTTTTTCCCTCTTTTCTTCTTCTGGTTTTTCTTATGGTTTAGCTACAGCTTATGTGGATGGAAACCATCCTGAAACCTCCTTCTTGTTGGGTTCCTCGGGCCTCACGGGAACAAAATTCCCCGCCCCCCCTCATCCCAATTTTCTCTACAGATCCCCGAGCCCCTCAGACCAACCCAACCTTGGACATCCGCCGCTCATTCCCTCCCCTCCCCTCCCCTCCAGGGATGGAAGGATTGTATTGGTTAAATCGGTCTTGGAGGCAATCCCAATTTTCTAGACTTCATTGGCCTGGGTTCCAAAAGGAATTCTAGAGAGAATCAACCAGCTCTCTTTCTGATTCCTTTGATCCGGATCAGAAGAAAAAAGACTCCTAGTTTTGTCATCAAAACAAAGAATTTCATCCCCAAAATCCTTAGGTGGCTTGGGACTCAAAAACATACATCTATTCGCACAAGCATTGGCTGCAAAAAATGCTCGAGGGATCATCACCAACTCAGGACTATGGGAACACATCATCAAAGAAAATTATTTTCCTTCGGTCACCACTATTGACTAGGTCAGGCAGTCTCTAAAAAACTCACAAAATGGATCAGTTATTTCGAAAGCCACGATATAGGAATTTCCTCTGATCACGAATTGGCTTATTTGGAAAGTCAAAGATGGAGAATACATTCTTATTGGAAAATATCCATGGATTTAATTCCAAGCAAAACATATACTCCCAAACCCAATTATCTAGGACATCAACAATGCAGGTTTATTTTATCTTCAACAAATATCTAGAAGAGACCTTGTCTCGGGCACAACCCATTGGTTAAGTTGGCAGGAAGTGGGACTGGATGAAGCTCATGCTCCTATTTGGCGAAGATACACAGAAGCTCTGACCACATCCATGGTCAATCTATCTCACCAAAAGGATTCCCTCATTTGGCCTTTCAATCATTTTGGATCATATGATCCAAAGCATGGGTACATGGCTTTAATTTTAAAACATATTGGTGAACCAACACCTTGGTGGGGATCTACAATCTGAAAGATAAAGTGCCCAACAAAAGTCAAATTATTCATGTGGCATATCCTCACAAATAAATCTCCCACTCGGGAAATGTTAGAATATAGAAGATGGTGTGCTTGTTTTACCATTGACGATACCCTCATCACCCAACCATAGGCCGAAGCCACCCTTCGAGCACTTTAATCTTGACTGAGAATTACTCCGGAAGAAAACCCTAGGCTAGATAGCCAAACAAAGGGTAGCACACCTTTCCCCAAGGATAGCGCATAACAAAAGGCTGATCAGATAGTCCAAACCCTAGCCAAGAGATATTCAAGCCAATACTGAAAACTTCTTGTTGCTGCAGCTGCAGCTGCAGCTGCAGCTCTCCTCCACATGTGTGCACCAAACTGGAGTTGCAGTGCGCACCAAACTGAGAACTACAATTCTGAGATGCTGTCAAATGAGAATTAGCGCCCTGTATTTATACTGGTTCTGCCAGATTTGTTGGGGTCGACTTCTCCTTCTGGATATGTGTATGTTCAATATATTATTATTATTTCTAGCCGACTTCTTCTCTTGGAGGCTAATAACCTAATATAATTATCTTCTTGAGCCGACAAGACTTTCTAGGGTTATTAGCTAACTCATTAGGGTTTTCTCTTGCTTTCCGGAGTCTTCTATTCTTGTCAAGTTCACACGTGGAGGTAAATACCTCCCGCAACTACCATAATATTAACACTCCCTCCTAGCTAGGGAGGTATTTACAGGTAATGGACTTGAGCACAAAACATACCATTTACCCGGTAGCATTAATATAGTCATCTAGATTATTTTATGACTATATCATGAGCATCACCATCACCATCAACTGCATCATCTTTCAAAACCATGCTTCATCTGAGTAATTAGACATGATGTTGGATAAGTCACTCACACCATAGAGTGATACAAGAGCCACTCTTATAATCTAGAGGAGTAAATGCTCTGAACCAATTTCCTGTCTGGAAAATCTCTATTTATCATTTGATGGTGATTATTTCCAATAAACTGTTAATAGTCTTCAAGGTAGTTAGAACATAAATAGAACACAACTGTGTCTATCCATAGTAGTACATAACTACAATCCAGTGGTTCACTACCACACCAAGTAACACACAAGTACGTGATCAACAACATATAGTCACAAACAGTGGAACATATCCACCACAGTAGTCTTCATCTACTATCATACAGTGTTCATAACAAACATCTAGTAGCAACCTGCATAGAAACAATGTTATGATATATACTGAATTATTTGGGCCAATCTTTCACTCACATCTGTGAGTTCTGAAAGAATATTTGTCTCACAAACAATGGAACATATCCACCACAGTAGTATATCTCTACTATCTGGAGATAAGTAGTCTCCATAACAATCATCTGATGCCATCCTGCACATAGAAATATTGTTAAAGATAAATTGAATCATCTGGGCCAATCTTTCACTCACGTTTGTGAGATTTGAAAGAATATCTGCACTCATCAGCAATGGGCTATCTGCCCTATTCTTCTCAAACAAGGAAGAATGATTGTTTCTGATTTCTGAGTATGGACCATTCCTCACCCTGGGCCATTCTTCCTACACTAATCAAAGTGCACCCTGGATAGAATGTATAAACCCTAAGGAATGTTTGGACCATTCCCCACCCTGGGCCATTTCTCCTACACTAATCAAAGTGCTCCTTGGAGAGAATTTATAAACCTTAAGGAATGATTTTCCTGGACCATTCCCCACCCTGGGCCATTCCTCCTACACTAATCAAAGTGCACCCTGGAGAGAATGTATAACCCTAAGGAATGTTTGTCCCTGATTGTTGAGCCTGGACCATTCCCCACCTTGGGCCATTCCTCCTACACTAATCAAAGTGCGTCCTGGAGAGAATGTATAACCCTAAGGAATGACTGTCCAGACCATTTCCTTCGTTAACCACAAGAGGAAAAGACTGTCCTGCATCAACCTCCAAAACAGACCATTCATCATGTTAACCACAATGAGAAATCATTGTTCGGCTAGGCGGGTCAGTCTTCTTGAGTAACCCTCAAGAAGAGAGACTGCCCTAGACCACTCCCCATGTTAACCACAATGGGAAGTCGTTGTCTATGATACATCAACAATCAGACTACTTCCCATGTTAACCACAATGGAAAGTCACTATCCGTCAGAAATCTCAATCCACTTTCCGAACAGGAAAGCATCTGTCCAAGATGGACTATTTTTCAATGAATGTCTTCAATAATGTTTTCAATGCTCCCTCATAACTTGGAGAGTCATTTCTTCCTTTTCCAATAAGAAGGAAGTTGTTTCCACGAGCTTTAGCTTGAGTGCGCAAACTCTTTCATCTTGGATAGAAGTTTTACCAAAATGTTTGCTTATCTGCTCATCTGTGGAGATATGTATTGGAGAATCATTTTCTCCTTTCTGGACTTCATCATGGATAGTGTAATGCTTGATTTCAAATGTACTTTAGTCTGGAACACTGTGAAGGCTTCATGTAGATCTGAACAATAGAGTATATCATAGTTGGAGAGCTGGAACATATCTATGTGGCACTTCTTCTGTCATCATGAGATCTGATCTACTGAGTAGTCATCTTGATGTTATAGGAAATCTTCACCACGCTTCTGCTGTGCACTGGAGATTCTCCACCAAGTTATCTTCTTCTTATCTGCATACAGGAGTCTCTTTCTGGTATGCCTCAAAATCTTGAGATTGCTTTTCATACGCTCTTTATTCAATTTCTCTGGAGAACATTCTTTGTATTCATCTGATGTGGAATTTTGACTCATGGATGTCGTGGATGATATAATGACTCATGTAGAGATAAGTCTCGTTTACTGGAACACGTAATCATCATAGTCTTCTCCCTCCATCTGGGAGAACCTCTGGTTCTAGATCTTGCAATTCTTTTATTCATAAGTCTTCCATACACAGTTCTTCATCACGACTTTCAATTCTTTTGTTTGATTGCTTTCATATCAAGCTGGTAATCTTGTGATTCTTGATGTAATCACTGGTTATTCTGGTTTCTCTTTCTTTCTTGGAATCCTCATGTTCTTCTTCATGTTTTTCCTTAGCTCTTGGGTCCATGGAGTTTCTTACAGATTCCATGCCCTAGAGATTCCACTTCTTCCTTTCATCATAGGATCACGGATCTGGATGGATAACTAGGAATACTTTAAGGCTTGTCTTTGAAGAAGTCTTCTTCTGCGGTTGAACTGAGCACATATTGTCTTTCATGACTACTACCATGGATATATATATTTCATCATCTTCAATGGATCATAGGATTAGCTTAATCCTTGCTTCATGTACAAGTGCATGTAATCGACTCCCTCCGTCTAATAGAGTCCTTGCTTCCATCTGCATCTTTATTGTCTTCTGCAATATGTATAATAGAGTCAACGCTTCTATTTGCATCCTTATTGTTTTTTGCAATATATAATTTGCTCTAGAGCCCATGCTTCCATCTGCATCTTCAACTTTCGTCATAAGTCCTTTTCCAATTTCCTCTCGATTGCTGACATCTTTCTGTCTTTACTTCTTCTAAGTCTCTTTATGATTGATTTGGCTTATCTCGCAATAGCTCATGATTTGTATTTCATTCTTTCATGTGTATTATCTAATGATATCTCTTTTTCATCTTTCCATAGGTATAGTTCTTCTTGGAACACATTGTTGGAGTAATTCAATTACTTAAATTGCTTTCATTTAATTATCAACCAGGGATGCTCGTAAGCTTGTGATGATGCCAACAAAATATATGCAGGAGTAGGCATCTAACTCTAATATAAGAAAATTCAATCAAATCCTAACTCTTTCATTCCACTTAATAAGACTTAGTTGTTGTAGGAAAGAAAACACTAGCTCCCTTTCAGGAGGTCCTCTCAAGATGTTTCACAAAACCTATCAACAATCAAGATCATCAAGTAAACACTCATGCATTGAAAATAAATACACTTAAAAAGACTTAGTTGTTGTAGACATGAAAACACTATCTCCCTTTCAGGAGGTCCTCTCAAGATGTTTCACAAAACCTATCAACAATCAAGATCATCAAATAATTCTAATAAAAACAATAAAGCATATAAACCTATTCAAAGCATTAGAACAAGAAGAAAATGCTA